>VZRR01002322.1:556008-608325 GCA_013398015.1 Oreocharis arfaki
TCTCTTCTCTTCTCTTCTCTTCTCTTCTCTTCTCTTCTCTTCTCTTCTCTTCTCTTCTCTTCTCTTCTCTTCTCTTCTCTTCTTTTTTAAGTGTCTGTGGTCTCCTAGAAACCTTCCAACTTGAGTGATTTAAAATTATATCATAGCAACTGGTGTAGGAGTTGATCCAAACTTCTAGGCCATGACAGATGCTAAGGAGATAAACAACTGTGGGTAGGGAGGAAATGGGTAATATGTCCAGACTGCTCTTTGTGGAAGGATTTAGAGGAACAGAAGGTAAAGGTTTCATGTTAAGCCAAGGGGACAAGGGGGAAGCTGTAATAGCTTCTCAGCTATGGCTGCAATTGGACTCAAGTTCCACAGCATTCTTAGTGTAGGTTTACTGTTTCTTCACTCCTCTCAGTCCCCCACCATGGGAAGCTCAGGTTATCTTAAAATTCTGAATATCACTCAAAGTCAAAGAGATTTAAGCTCCCAGATAATTTTGGTACTTCAAAATTGCTCTCCACTGCTACACTGTTGCTTTCAGTCTGGGGTGCTGCAGTGGACCAAGGATTTCATATTTGCAGATTGGAAAGCAATAGCTGAACCATCTCCGAGATTTGAAATCAGAATATGCCCATATATGTCTTTTTTGTTAACTACTGCACTACTGATCAACTTACAGGTTATATCAAACCTGTAAGTTTTGAGTTTGTGAGGAGGTAACAAATGCCTGCCTGCACATGCATGCTAAACAGAGGATGCTTTTGAGATGACTGGATGCCCAAGATTCAGATATGGAGCTTGAGACAGTGGTCTAATTTCTCAGTGGATCAGCATTTTCCAGGGTGATTTGTTTTCTGATAATCTAGTTTCATTAGTATATGAATTTGGGGTGCCTCAAAACATTAGTTGCTTTTGTAAAATATTTTATTGATAGACAGATGTTGAAGTTAGGCATATTGAAATGAGTGGAAGAGTGTTTGAACACTAGTTAGACCACACTGGATTATTCTGTTCTGTACCTCATCTGAAAATAAAGACTTTGGTGGGATAATTTCTGTGGTCTGAGTTATGTAAGTTTCTGATGTTCATAATAGTCAGTTTTGGGCTCCTTGTGACAATTTAGTCAAGTGATGCTATTGGAGACTATTCAGTTTAAGAACCATTATTTTGAAAGACTTGTCCCTTGAAGTTCTGCCAGCAATGTGTTGGCTTGGATGCTTTGTTGATCTATCCAAATAAAGAAAATGGTTGCATTTTGATGCAAGATACCCAGCATGGTGATTGTGACTGTCTGAAGATTGTGATCTTGACTGTGTTTCCAGTGAGTTTCAAATGTCAGATTACTCATTCAAGAGAGAGGTAAAATAATTTTAAAACACCTTTCACACTCACCAGCCTAAGATATTGCTGAAGATATTGTTCAGAGTATGAGGAAACTGCACCTGAGTGGATTGACTCTCTCTTCTGGAGGCGTGGTGATACCTGCACCAGAAACTCAGCTAAACTTCAACTCTGCAGCATAGTTCCCTTCTGGTTTTGGAGACACACTTCAGGACAGGAATAGGGACTCCTAAATTTGGTAGTTTCAAATCACATCTGAGGTGTGATTGCAGATCAGAGCTAGGAAGTTCAGGTAGGATGCTCTTCCTGCTGTAATATCTTTTATATATAAAAGATATATATATCTTTAGTCCTAATTTCTGACATATTTTTCTCCACGTCTTTCTGAGAAACTGGTATTTTTTAAAATATTGTCTCCTTCTGCTTTTGCAGAAAGCTAGTGAAATCTAGATTTTTCTCTTAGCACTGTGGTCAAAGACCCAAGAAACCAGTATTCAACTTTGCAACCGTTGGATGCCTCACAGAAGAGGCATCCAGTGTCAAGGATGACTTGTCATAGAACTAATATTGTTGAGGTTGGATTCTGTTCAGGAAAGGGAAGGTGTGCTTGATTTTCCTGAGGTAAAAGCAAGAAAACAACAAGCATGAAAAATGGTCAAGAAGTGAGGAAAGACAAGAAGCCTCTTAAAAATGTGTACCAAGCTCAGTTTGTAGACTTTCAGAATTATACAGATCTCTGAGTGCTCGAGAGTCTGCCAGCATCACTTGGGGTTTCTTGCCATTTCGAAACAGAGGACTGATTGCCAGAGGGGAATACAGGTCTCTGTAGCAAAGCATTGTCTGTGACACACAGTGGGAAAGAATTGATTTTGTCCTGACATTCTTCTCAGGAGCTATCAGGTAGGTCCATATTCAGAGAATTCCTTTGAGATTTCTGTATGTCTCGGCTTGAGACAAGTTTAGGAGGAAACGTTCTGTAATGATCATCTCCTCGTAAGAAGGCAGGTTTCAGTATTCCCTCCCCCATCGATACAAAAGGAATTTCGTGGAAGAAAGTGAAAAAAACCTATTTATTTAACAAGCAGAGTGCCAGCAGGGCAAAGAAAAACATGAGTAATGTTATATAATAAACCTCCTCGATGTGGAGAAAGCTGGTAGATTTAGAGTTCCCTCTGTAGCTGGCTCGGCCCCTCCTGAGGCCCAAGGCCAGCATGCGGCATCCCTGCAGCCTCTCCACTGGTCCACAGGGTCCGATGAGCTGGTTCTCAGATCACAGCCAGGCCGAACAGTTCCAGAATAAGAGGAAGAAGAAGTTCTGGAGGATTTCAGGATGCAGTCTTGGGAAAATTTCTTGCCTCAGCTAACAGGCTGACTGAAAGCAGGAAAGGTGGTCACTTGGCTCTGCAGCGGTGAGAACGAGGGGGAGTGTGTGAGTCCTTGAACACCAGCCGTGCTGAAGAATTCCCCTGGCTTCTCTCCCCCTTCTCCTGGACCCAGCTTAAACCTATGGGACCCATTTCTGGGCATAAAGCATATGATAGGGAAATACAGTATTATCATAAAATCACTCCAAGACACTGTAGAACAATTTTTGCCTCTTCCCTAGAAGATGTAGATTATGATTTCCTTTCACTGAAATGCTGAGCACATGCTAATCAAGTAAAGAGCAGTTTAGATTGCAAAACTTTCTCATAATATTTCTGCAGCCCAAAAAGAAGAATCTTCAATTGAATCTGGAAAAGTAACTGAGCACTCAGGATTAACAGACCTAAAAGTAGGCCTTGTAACTCAGCATCACCTTCTTTTCACAGCCCTGAGAGAGAACATCTACTTTATCACTCATAAAGTGATGACTACATTTGATTTGCTGTAGTCTAAAATAAACTTTCAGTATCCCTGGGTTTTTTTTCCCCTGTGTCAGATGAGGAGGCCACAGAAGACTGTGCTCAGCAATTTGTTTTTAGAGTAGGCAAGATAATAAAATTTTCATAGTGTATTCCCTCCCAAGTGCTGAAATGGCTGGGTTCCTCTCCATTTCGTCCTCTGACCTCTTCTCAAAAGAGGACATTGACAGTGCACAGCTTTGGCACAACACCCAAAGGCACCTCCCCAAACCTAAACACAGCTGCTTGGTCTAATTTTAGATCTACTGACCCTTTGACAGCTATGGGGAACTATGTACATTTGTGTAAAATGTTGCTCAAGACATCGTCATGGTAGCTGAATGGTCCCTGGAAAAGTCTCTGTGTCCATTTACTGATAGTGAAGGCATAGCACATCAGTTGTTAATGTTCATGGACTTTTTAACATGGATAGACTTGCAAGGGCCTGACCCTGAGCCTTGTAGCTCTGTGCTGTGCCAGGCACAGAAGTAAGGATGTGCAAGCCGCTGACTGAGCTGGCACGTAAAAAGGGGATGGTTTGCAAAGAAGGGCTAACTTTGTGTTCAGGGCAAGGCAAATTAGGTTCTCTGAAACAATATACAAAATAGTTCATCTCCCTGCCTTTCCCTGATTCACAGAACCAGGGCACTTCATTGCTCCCAAGTGGTAGCAATGAAGTGGAGTGGTAGCAATCTGTTCTTCAGGGCAGTGACTGTTGCCTTCAGCTGCTACTTGACCAATGCCCTCTGTGCATGTTCAGATTTCACAGGCCTTTCTCTTGGTCAAGCAAGCTTAAAATTCCCCCTCTAACTACAGTTCACATTATTTATATGTAACTGATCACCTCATCTGTTTTTCAGCTGTGTTTCTGCACTTTCTAACCCCTTTGCCTTGTTAAGGGATGCCCACAGTAACCCCCAGGTAAGGATGACTTCCAGCTATAGCAGCACAGCTTCATGGAAGAGCTTGGCTGTCTCTTCCATCTTTGAGGAGCTTCTGGTCTGCCTGTTGAATCTCAATATAGTCATTCCTCTTCTCCAAAACACTAGTGTTTGCAGGTGCGTATTCCCTTTGTGTTCTCCCAGCTGCCACGTGCAACTGCCTTCAGCTGGAATTTTGTTGCATCAGTTGAGGACTGGTTAACACCCATGACTTTCACTAAAGCATTCTTTGTGGAAGGATTAGAGAAGGGAAATGCCTTATAAATGTTAGGATATCATATACCTGAGGCTCTGCTGTTCTTGGGTAACTGTTGCTGGATGGGGAAGAGCGTAAGCCACAATGATTGTGCCTGTAGTATTTTCGGAGAATGCAGCTCCAGAGGTTCCAGTCTCAGCACATAGGCATGTGTATTCACAGAGACACCTGCATGAGCTGCAAATGTTTTCATACATGGTAGTGGTTTTACCTCACTGTTGTGCATTGTTACTTAACGTTACTTTGCTTTTTAAAAATTTCCTGCTAAATTCCCTTTTACTGCTCTCTCATCCTTTAATGCCCATGTTTAAAAAATCTGGTGAAAGCAGAAGAGACAAAAACTTGGAGGATGAAAAGTGCTGCTCTTATGATCATTTGTCAACAGACCTTTCTCTCCAGTTTGAAAGTGTTCCCCACTTACTTCTCAAAGAAGAGAAATGTCAATAAAGTCTGTTACCAGCGAACCTGCAGCAGTTCCCTTAGCTTCTCCATCATGCAGCCAGTAAAAGATGCAGAGCATTTCCAATGCAGGAAGCATGGATTACACATGCATGTGGAACTTGAGAAACAGGTTTAATATGGCGTTTCCTGACAGTGCTTTTTCTCATGCCTTTAAAACCTAGTTTTGCTTCAGATGATGAACAGCAAGCAGCCAGGTAGTTAACCGTCCTTTGGAAAAACAACTTGAATCCAGTACAAAATGTACCAGGAAGTGTCACAACAAAGACAAGAAATATTAACTAGACCAGCCCCTTGGTTTGGTTACAGATCATTTCCTACAGAAACACAAATTTAGAAAGGTATATAAAAGGCATATAGCTTCAAGTGTGTATTTGAGGCCATTATTTGAATCTGTCTTTAACCAATGAATCTCTGCTGGTCATTTAAAAGATTCCTGTAGGTAGCTAACAGGGGGCTACTGAGAGAATGCACAATGGAGCAAAAGCCACTTTTTGTACATGGAGAGGACATACTTCGTTGGTTGTTTTGTTCACTTGTTTGATTCCGTGCAGTTTGATTTCACTGCAGTCCCTAGAAAAACATGTTGATGTGCTTTGCAAGGCAGTGAAGCACAGTTCCCTGCTCCTTTCTGCTGAGGACAGGCTGTGCATGCCGACAGGCACTGGCGCTGGCACATGGGGTGGGCACCTCCCCCAGACAGCAGCAGGGAGAAGTAGCAGTCATGGGTGATGACATGGGTGGAGCTCCTCAAACCAGTTGTCCCATGGGAGATAGCTTATCTGTGGACGCCTGTGTTTCTGGAATAATATCCATTTGATTGAAAGCCAAAATTAGAGTAGGGAAGAAATTGGCTGCCAAGGACTGATTGGCAATTGGAGTCGAAGGAAGCAGCATGGACCCTGCAGGGAGGATCTCCTTATCCGACAGAACCAGCCTCTCTACCTGCAGGTGTGTCCCAGAAGTTCTTGCTACTACTCTTCCTTCAGTTATTTTTGTTTCCCTTTAAAAATGCCCTCTAACTTTCAGCATTTTACACACAGAGACACCACAAACACTTGATTAACTGGCAAATGCAGTGCTATACGTGGAAAGGAGAGAACAAAAAAGGAATTTTTAAGAGCACTTAATCTGCTTTTTCTGTAGCTAAATAACCAGTTAGTTTGATCAGTCCCATCTGTGTTCTGTTGTGTCATCTAAATTATACTGAAGAAGGGCTCATGGCATTGCATAATTATGGTTCCTCTGCCCAGACCTTTTGTTGTCACTTTTTACACCCACACAATTCTTCTTGTCACTTCAGAAGCTCATAAGGGAAAGATACTATTAATGGAAACATCATTTAAGTTAAAGAATTCGTCTTTGTTGTTTGTTGTCAAGGCTGGCTGGTGAATAACGACTCCTTAAATATTCTGTGGACAAACGACTTTCATTTCTGGGGATGGCATCCTCCACCTGTAGTGTTCTTGTGGGGTGAGAACAGAGCTGGTGCCACAGTAAAGGACCATGATGTAAAAAGGAAAGGGGGAAGGACTTCAGTACATAGCCAAGTGCTAAAATTTTGGTATGCTGTAACAAAACAGAATAGCTGTTATGTCTTGTATCAGAAATAACAGGTGGGATTGCTGACAATATTCTGTTTTCTGACTACCTGTGTAAAGAAGAAGAGATCCTGTCTGCGTTTGTTGACACATGTTGGCATGCTGAGGTGATTTATTTTGGTCTGATAAACTGGGTTTTCTTTCATCTTATTCTGCCTTTTTAGCAACATTTTCTATTATTAGTTAGAAAGGATGGTGTTAAAAGTTTTTTTCCTCACTGTTACAGTTATAATGTACTGTTCAAATCAGTCAGGTATGATTGTTGGTTGAATAGTTATGGTGTCTTCGTCAGAACTCTTGGAGTTTAAAGCTACCCTTTAAATATCAATTAATATCAACAAAATACTTTTGATTTATCTTATGATCTTATGATTTATCTTTATCTTTGATTTATCTTTTGATTTATCTGGAATAACAAGTGAGCCTGAAAACAAAAAATTACATGCGCCCAAACTATTTGCAGAAGCTTGGAGACCTTTCTCTGCTTTTGGCTACAAAGTACAAGCAAGACATAGCATGAATATAAAATCAAATTATTGAGGTTATTTTGAAAGAAAGTCTGAAGGATAAGTTCTTAAAGGCAGGTATATGTCACAAGATACAGTTTAGTATTTACTGGGATAAAAGGTAAAATCCCATTAAAAATCAGAGGGAGTAAGGGAACTCTGTTGTTTGAAGGCGTCAGAAGCTTCAGTGTGATTTGTCTTTCTCTGTTACTCTCTAAATACCTTTGATAACCATGTCTTACGCTTTCTGCTTCTTTAAAAATCCCACTGGAGAAGAATATGATATGGGAGGTGAATGCCTCCTTCCAAATGGAGTTAAGGCCCAGGTACTTAGACCTATGCCATTGCCAAAGTCTCACAAAACTGAAAGGATTTTACAGCTGGGAGGGAGTCCCATAGCTAAAAGAGAAGGTAAATTGGGAAGGGACTGAAAACAAATTACTAATTGTTCACATGCATCTTTTTTCCAGCTGCCTATTTCTCTGTCCTTCGAAAGCCACCCTCTACGTCCAGTTTCCCAGGAGGTCTGTTTTGTTTCTCCTTTCTGCTCACTATCTCCTCTTTCACTCATTGCAAAAGCCTCCCTTCCATCTCCATGTTGCTCAGCTCTTTCCAGGGAAGTGTGACACTGTCTCCCCTCATACCATCCTGCTTTCCCGATTGCCCCAGCCCAAGTCTGATGTGGAGCCAGCAATGCTGCTCCTCAGTGATAAATTTATCATCACCCCTCTCCCTTTTGACATATCAATTTTTTTTTCTGAGGCTTGCCTGAATCACCTATAGCCATAGACTACTGAAAAGATGTTTTGACATTAATTTCACATGCTCTTCAGAAAATCCCGAGTGAAATTCCCAGTAAACATCAGAGAGCACAAGGGACCAAGCCAGTGCCCTGCTTTTGGATAATCTTTCCACACTCTGGATAGGTAAAAAAGAAGCGAGGGGAAGCTGTCAGTTCAGTGACACCAAAGTGCTCTGTAACCCTTCCATAGAAAAAAGGGGTTGTATTAAACTCCCCTGGATTGTAATAATGTATACAAAGAGAATAAAATCCAGAGCCTTTTAAGGTCGCCTCCAACCAAATTGAAGTAAATTTCTTAATGAGTAATTCCTTAATGGTGTTACAAGAGCCAATGAGAAATTATTACCATGAGTTATTGTAGAGCTAATTAATGTCTGCATATGTGTGTACATAGACATGGATGTCCACAGAAATTTTTTGTACAAAGACTGCATCGAGTAACTGTTTCAGAAACCTGTACAAATGCTGAATATATTCTTAATAAGTGCATATGAAAAATATGGTTTACAGGTATTTTTCACGTAGTCATTGCTACATAAGTGATTTCTCCACTATAACAAGGGAGGGACAGGAATCACTCTCACAAAAGAAGTAGGTTTTTATTTCCAGGGTAAGTCCCCAGGAAAAACAAAAAAAGAGAGAATATACCCTGCCTTCCTTATTACTCAGATTTAATAAAAGTCCTTAGTATTTCTGCTGGAGTGATTTCTCTCTCCTGTTATGTCTCCTGCATCAGAGGGGCTCTTTTCATTAGTTCTCATATAGCAGACAGATTTGCAAGAAGTACTAAGTTTGAACAGGGAGAGATTTTGTTTGTTAATTAGACCTATAAAATTTCTGTGAGGACCCAGTTGGGTGCTCACTGTCTGTCAGCTCTCACTGGCCAAGTGAACTCTGCACCTGAACTGAGCTCCTGCCACGAACTGCACTGCCAAGTGGATGCACATCCTGGATACTCAGCCTGGTCTGCATCAGGACATTCGTTGAGCAGTACAGCTGCAGAGGTCCAGGGCATGGCTGTGGAGAGTTTTAGTGAAGATTGACTGGACCAATATTGCTGTCATTGCTTATGCCAGTTAATGAACTCCAGCATTACCTGTACCAGCATGCCCAATGGCATGGTAATTTGTATGTGGCCACTCATAATATGCAGGGTATGGTATATTTGTACAACTGGGTTTTTTTGTAAATACATTGTGAGGACAAGTCTTAGAAATGCAAACAAAAAATATTCCAATATACACAATAATAAATATATATATGTAAAACTGAACTCCCTCTTCTTCCGTTGCATAAGGCCAGCAGGCGTGAGAAAAAAACAACGCAATTTCACTTTTTATAATTATAGAGATTAGAAACAAGGATGTGTAAGGAAGAGATCTCTGTCACAGAAAGAGGGCATATTGGCAAAAAATAAATTCTGAGGAAGCTGCACTGTAGGGGCCTGCATCAACCCTTTTGAGACACATTAGCAAAAGTTCCTCTTGACTTCAGCAGGAATTAATGTGCAAGCAAGGGGAATACCCAAGAGCACATTATGTTTCTAGAAAACATGATAAAACTTGTTGGCTGCTTTGGAAGAAAAGGGCGTTTTCACAAATGGGAATTGTTCTAGACAGGTCAGGATTCCCCTGCCAGCTGTCCTTCTGCTGTTCCTCCTTCATCCTAAACTGCTTATGTTGTTTCTGTGATGATAGTTTTGTCTTTCTCCTAGGTATTTATCTTATAGCAATAGTGCCATCTTCTTTTACATTTACTGCTAGCAGTACCACAAACCAGCATCCTGTTTGCCTTCTTTATTGCAGCTGCATACGGGGCGGAAGGCTTTAGGGACTTTCATGCAATAATTCCCAAATCTTTTTCCAGTAAGTATACTGAAACTCAGTTCACTGCAGAGCATTTCCATCTAGTTCCTACTTTTATGATTTTTGTTTGTGTCATTTCACTTCTGAGTAATGTATGTTTGTCTGCATGCACTTAAGTAGTCTGATCTTTTCGCTTTGTTCACATGTATTTTGTTTTAACTTAACAGAAAATCTGCTTCAAAAGCCACCTTCTCCAAATCCCTGGCAGGCAAGGAGCCTATAATTGTGTAGTATAAGTATATATTTATTATTCTTCTAACTGAAAGGAAAAAAAAATTACATGTAAATTGTGGAAAATCTTGTCATATGCTCAAGCCAAATATTTCTGTTGCTTCCATTTGCCATGGTGAAAACAGCAGTATGGGGTTGTAGTCCACTAAATTTGCAGAATAACTTCTATTTAACCAGTCATACCATCTTTTTACCTCCTTATTTGGTCAGTGATTTTTTTTTCCATATCGCTAAATTATTCCCCTTTTTAGAACATACACTTTAAAGGAAAACTGCTATTCATGATAGGCACTTATTCTGGTTTGCATATGATTTCTGTTAAAAATGCAATACTTGAAAAATCGTTAAAATACCTAGATTGGTAGACTTTTTAAAAGGTGTCCAGTCAAGTAGTATTCAAAAATGTGAAGACCTTTAGGCATCTGTTTCCCAGTAGGATTTTGAGTCAGATATTCTAGTCAGTTACATCCATGCAGTCCTTCTGGGACACTTGTGAGGTTGCAGGATGTATCAGAGAAGAGCTTGTCAATCCTCTCCGTTTCAAATGAGTGTCAAGGTCTTTCAGTCACTTGAGGTAATTATTGCCCATAGCTTATTGTTATCACATTGCTACACCATCACTTCTGAATGAGGTTACCATGAAACTGTTGTTCCACAGAAGGAAAAGACCTAGACTTTATTGGATGAAACAGCTCCCTTATATTCTTAGATACCGACTAAAGTAAATTCTTTCTTCTTTGGGGGTGGGGTGGGATAAAGGTAGAGGGGGTTTTACTGTGTGGAAAGTAAGATTTTGGGCAATTAAATGGTCTTTTTCAGCCTAATGAAGAAGTATTTTTTCACCAAAATCACCAGATTAGAAAATAGAGAAATAACAGCAGAGATTATTTTTTTTCTGCATAAAACATCATACGATCCTGTGGAGAGAAGAGGAATGAACTGGTCTGAATCTCGGCCCTTTTGCTTATTGTTAAAGTTTGCTGTGTTCATATCAGTTCAAATTTACTAACCTCTGTGTTATCACATGTTGTAAGGCTATGGCAAATTTACACCTAAATTCTTCTTCTGGCTGTAAGCAATTGTCACTTGTAGGATTACAACAAAAAGGATTTATCCAGTATAGTCATAACACTTTTCCCAGCCACCTTTTTTTATTTGACTGGTTTTTAATCATAGCTCCCGACTCTAGGAATCTTCTCCTATTATTCATCAATCCTAATCCTGCTGTCCTAGATACACAGCTATCACTCCTATAATTTCCTTAAATTCTTCCTTCCATCCTTCCCTACCCTGCTTTTGTTATCAGTGTTTGTACTCTTTGCTTTCCAACTGTTGTTACTTACCCCACAGAACTGCAAACCAAAAATTTGGATTCAGTACAACCCTTGGAATCTTCCTGCCAAGGGGAGAATGTTGAGCTTTCTGTTCATTTTTATCCATTGAGTTACTTACTATCACAATTGTTTTGGACGAATCCCTATGAAGTGGATTCATTCTAAGTTTCATTCCAATTAGCCTGATTGTCAGAATGAAAGCTGTAAACGCAAAGATCTCAAAGCAACCTAGAAACAGACCTGTAATACTGTTTGGGTTCCCAGCTCCCTGGATGCCTTAGTTTTACTGACATTCACTGTTCATTGTTCCATGTGTTACAAACTCATCTCACTGCCCGTAGAGTTGTAGTCAAGTTCATAGCATTTGTTATTTAGTGATATTGTACCTGCTGTTTAGAAGTTAACTCCTTTCATGTGATTGTTTCTCTGCCACATTATTTGTTCCATAACCAAACTGAGTGGCATCCTGTATTGTTTTCTTTCAGCTGGTAATATTAAAATAGAGACTCAGAGTGATGAAGAGAATGGGCGTGCCTGTGAAATGAATGGGGAAGAATGTGCAGAGGATTTACGAATGCTTGATGCCGCAGGAGAGAAAATGAATGGCTCACACAATGGCCCAGGCAGCAAGGCTTTGTCAGGAGTTGGAGGCATTCGACTTCCTAATGGAAAGCTAAAATGTGATATCTGTGGGATAATTTGCATCGGTCCCAATGTGCTCATGGTTCACAAACGAAGCCACACTGGTAAGGCCTGCCATAGTTTTTCCTGTAGTGGACAAGAACTGGCCACATATTAGTGACTAAGACTTATTTTCTGTATCATGCACATGTTGCCTCTTGTAAGGTAATGCAGCATTGGTGAGCCTTTGGAGCTCAGTTATTTTGGTACATCCTTTTGGCCTGCACAGGAGAGACTTCTTTATGGAAGTCCATCTATTGGGCTTGAAATTGTGTTGTTTGTTTGGTTTGAAGAAAAAAAAAAAAAAAAAATTAAAAATCAAATTTAAACGAAAATTTAATTTCTTTAATTTAATTCTCATTTAATTCTCATTTAATTTCTAAGAAATTTCTAAGAAATGCTGAAAAACCCATTTGTAGCTAACTCTGAAATTAACTCAGTTGTAATGTTTCCAGCAAAACAGCAAAGCTTGTTATGGATCAGTGATTATGAAAGTGATTGGCAAAATACATATCAAGAGAACTGTATTGACAGACTTAGTCAAAAAAGATCTACATTTCATGTCCAGTGTTTCGTGAAGTAAAAACAAGTATTGTCACCGCTCAAATGTACACTAAAATGTTTCCACTGGGACACTAAAAGAGACGTGTAAACATTTTGTGTTCCATAGGAATGGCTTTTCGTTTTACAGTACTGTGAATATTCTTCCCTCAATTTTATAGTTCTGAATAGTCTCAAAGAAGGCCAAAAATGAAGAGGCTGAAACCAATTGAGAAGTAAAGAATGAGTCTCACCTTGCCTGATAAGATGTCTAAAAATTAGGCTTCCAATCTAAACTTTAATGTCATTCATAGTTAAAAGAGAAGAACTGAACTGTACTGTTGTTTCACAGAAATTGCTTTGAAAATATGTTGGGGATTTGGCATTTTTACATGTATATTCCAATGAGAGGGAATTTTAAAATATTTGTAAAGTAAGAATGATCTGTCTTTTAGTTACATTTGACTGAAATAATTTTGCCGATAAACACATAGATACTTTCTTCCTCCATATCCTCACAGTCTTGCTTAAATAACTTTCCCAGAATTATTAAGTAGTGAGATTAACAAAGTGCTTTCAGAGTTTAATGGAGAGGATCCAGGAAAAGCCCTGCAGTGTGTTCCATTGCCCTCATTGTTACTGAGTAACTATGTCTGTTTAAGCTATGGAGGGGTGCGATCTGTTAGTGTAACATGGGTTACCCACGTTCAGAAGCAAGGCTGTTACACTGCCTGCTTCAAAGTACTCTTCAAGTCCATGTGATAAATATCAGGGATGCTCTGTCAGGGAAGAGCAGATAATTATTGGAAAAGCCCTAACTAGTACTTGGAAGAGAGGCTGTAGCCTACTTCCTACATATAAAAAAGTGTTGATTGTTTCCTTCTTTTTTCCTTCTTTTTTCCTTCTTTTTTCCTTCTCCTTTCCTTCTCCTTTCCTTCTCCTTTCCTTTCCTTTCCTTTCCTTTCCTTTCCTTTCCTTTCCTTTCCTTTCCTTTCCTTTCCTTTCCTTTCCTTTCCTTTCCTTTCCTTTCCTTTCCTTTCCTTTCCTTTCCTTTCCTTTCCTTTCCTTTCCTTTCCTTTCCTTTCCTTTCCTTTCCTTTCCTTTCCTTTCCTTTCCTTTCCTTTCCTTTCCTTTCCTTTCCTTTCCTTTCCTTTCCTTTCCTTTCCTTTCCTTTCCTTTCCTTTCCTTTCCTTTCCTTTCCTTTCCTTTCCTTTCCTTTCCTTTCCTTTCCTTTCCTTTCCTTTCCTTTCCTTTCCTTTCCTTTCCTTTCCTTTNTGTCAATATGATCCTTTAGAAGTTGATAAAATGAGCACATAAAATGACTTGTACATGAGGCCTTTTAAACAGACCCATGGGCTGAAGAGGATGCTGTAGTGGCTGAAATAATGTGTTGCAACTTGAAATGCACTTAGAGGTAGAAGTTTCTGTGCTTTTGTAAGCAGACTGCTCTTTTATTAAAAAACCCCTGCTGTTGCTGAATCAGAGGTGCTGTTTCAGGTCCCTAAGGGTCCATGGCAGTGTTTGCACCGGGGCTGCATGGCCTGTATGAGGATACCTGACTTTAGGGAGGCAGTGGGCACAGCTGCCTTTGTTTCTCGTGCACTCCTTGGTACCCAGCACGCTGTCTCTGAGCATGAGCTGGGCTGAATGACCTGTGACAGTATCCCCAGGGGCCACCTCACTGGGTGTCAGGTCATTTCCCTGGCGTACACCTTCAGCTGCCTGAAATTCTTGCCTGGCAGAGGGACCCGTTTGCCTGCCGAGGGTGCTTGGGATGCTACCACACAAGGATTGTCACTTGAAGATTTCTCCACCCTTTGCAGAGCTCTTCCCTTGCCAACTAGACCCTCTTTTTAATCAGGGTATGTAGTTCAAACTCACAGTGGAAGCACCCCACAAGAGGCACTTTTCTCAGGAGGACCCCCTTCTTTTACACTCAATAAAACTAAAGGGTGTGAAGTTTTGTCCCTGTGTCTTTCCATGGAAAGAATGCCTTTGCTTTCCCTCCTGCCTCGTCCTCAGCTCCTCTCCTGACCAGCCTCTTTGAATGAGCTCAGGTGGTTTTTCAGGGGCTGGCAAAGGAGTGAAAGTTCAGAGCTGGTAGTTTAAATTAAAGGGACGTCATGGGGAAACAGTGGTGACTGCTTTTCCTTTCAGCTGCACTGTGAAAATTAAAGTCAAAATGGGATATACTATTACAGACATTTAACTGACTATGCTGAAGCCCATTTCAATACATGCCTGGTGAAGGAATAAGCCTCACAAATGAATTACTTTGCTGCTAATTCATGTAAAACCTGCATATGCAGTGAGGTTTTCTTAAATAAATATTTGATAAGTGAACAAAACTCTAGCACACTAAAGTGCCAAAATAAAATGACTGCCTGACCTGATAAAAGACATAATTACTTTTAATGAATGCACCTGCCAAGTGCAGATATGCAGAGAAGCACCTGATATTTCTGCCCCCTCCTTTCTGCAGGCAGCTGTAGAGCACTGACTGCTTCCTAGCACCTTACCTGTTGCTTCCATCTGCAGAGCAAATTCCAACTCACAGATGCCAAACTCTTCTCTTTCTCCTTCCCTTTCTGCACATTCATCTTCTACAGCTTGCCAGTGTCTTGTTTAGTGTTTAAGAAAAAGGAGATCTTGACAAGAGAATGTAACTCCTACTTCTTGATGCTGAAACCTCAGGGTTGTAGATTCAGGCTTCTCTTGCTCACTGTGCATATATCTGCACGTATGTGCATATCTGTGTATGTGTGTGCATAGGTGTATATATTGCCTCCTTATATGTACACTAACTTAAGTCACCAGTTAATTCACTCACATCCTGTTACTTGGTTCTGGATTTCTCAAATTTATTTTGAAAATTAATGCCCATGGAAGGAAAATAAAAAAAGAAAAGAAAAAGAGAGCTCTGCAGGTCTCTGAGTGTTATGTAACCTTGTCATATTGTTTAAGAAATGGGAAGTATTTTTATTAAGATGATAAGTGTTCTTCACTAGATAAGTGGTCCAGGGCTCAGGCTCCCACTAAGGCTTGCAAATCACTGCAGTGATGATAATGGTTGATTGAGTTCAGGGTCCCATTGCAGTTCTTGTTCCTGGGCCTATGTTTGATTATGGGTACATGCCCAGGACAGGTATGTGCTGTTCAGACCTGGAGAAAATAACACACTGTTTAGACTGTTTAAAAAAAGAGTCATTACGTATTTTTTCTTTCCATCCTGTTCTATCCTCATTCTGGGAGGTATCCCAACACCCAGTAACCTTCCATCTGTGGCCATCAGCTTCCTGGCATGTCTGGGAGTTTTGCCGAGCTCACAAGGAAGTCATTCCCCACCCCAGTAGTTGTAGCATGGACAACTAAGGGTCAGCCAAGCTGCTCCTAGCTTCAGGGTCTTTTGGTGACAATGTTGTTTCCCTTCTACAGTGACGTGAGCACAGGCTCCCTTACATTTGATCCCACTACAAGTTCTGTAAAAGTGTATGTCATGCAGCAGCCTCGTTTGAAATGCTCCATCCATCTGTCTTTTCCACCTAGTGCAAGATTTCACCCTGTAATTGGGAGAGCTGTAGGCTTGAGATACATTTCATTCTTACTTTGCTTTGCATTTCATTCCTGGAGTACTTTTATGATTCTTTTTTCTCCCGTTACAGTCCTCTGAGTAAAAGATTACAGAAATGAATGCTAGAAAAGCTGCTTAGTAAGAATTAACTATTTTGTTCTGAATTTGTGTTCCCCTTGCCGAGCTGACTTCTTCCATTTACTGTTTCAGTCCATTTCTGAAAACTACCTTCTGCACTAACTGCCCCAAACATTACGAAGTAAAGCAGAGAGACACTTATCTGTTTTCTTTTCCCCCTAACCATGCCATGCATGGCTTATGAAGTACATTGCGAAGTCCTGTAAGGCTTATACTGGTATTTTTGTGTGCCAGCTGAACCAGATGTGGGTAGAGTTTAGATGAACAGAGCTGCTTGGTGGACAAAGAAAGTGAGCTCATTTGGCTTGAAAGGCACTCTGTGCTGCCCTGCTCGAAACTGACCAATGCAAATGTCTTGCCATAAAGGGGATTCATTTTGCTGTTTGCTGAATGCTAAAGCTGCCAGCCCTGATGGCAGAGTTTTCATATTTTTGGGTTGACACTGTGCTGCTGTCTAAATCTTCAGCTGTTCTGCTGCATTACCCAGAAGTCAAAAATGACCATGTGGTACACATATGCACATGTATGGACATAAAAGTTCATCCTAGGTGTGCAAAGTAATACCTGATGTTTAAGTGAGACAGAAGGAAGAAATTGTTTAATATTTTTTTTTCTTATAATATTTTAACTTCAGCTCTGAAATCTTAAATGTGATGTTATTGTTACACAAATAAAATCAAAACTAAGAACAAGTCATCTCTGGGCTGTTTCTAATGTTGTGGATGCATTATAATTACTACAACAGATTGAACTGATGCCTAAGAGAAACAGAATTCAGCAAATGAGTTTTAAAGGCTAGTTTGGCTTAGTTGAGGGCTGTGCAGAAACAGGCATGCAGAAGCAGTTCTTGCTGATAGAATGCTCTCATGTATAAATTTTCTCTTATTCCTATCTGGTACAACTAGAAACATATTTTATTTCCCACTGATTTCAGAAAAGGCCTCATCCATCTTAAATTTAAAAACCAAGAAAAAAACCAAAACCCCCAAATTGATAAATTACCATATTGATTTTAAACAACACTAAAAAGCGAACAACAACTGTATTAATTTTTGCAAAGGCTTTGATTCACTTCCTTGATAACAGGCAGCAGTTTGGACAAATCAAGGCTGTGTCTCTTCAAGTTTTTCCATGTCTCTCCAAAGTGTGGACCACCAGAGCCTGTTTGTGCAGCTCCTCTGTTCGTACCTTACCTAGGGCAGGGTTGGGACTTATACATGGAAGTGCAGGGCTTCCTTTGCACTGTCTTAACTTCTGTGATTTTACTCTCTAGCTTTCTCTCTTTTCTCTGTCTCTTTCCTGATTTGGCTGCTTAGGGACAGACAGGTAATGGAGAAGAAATTGAAAGGGAAAATACAGGGAAAATGTAAATGAAAAGAAGTTATTATAACT
Source organism: Oreocharis arfaki (assembly GCA_013398015.1). NCBI lineage: Eukaryota > Metazoa > Chordata > Aves > Passeriformes > Paramythiidae > Oreocharis > Oreocharis arfaki. The sequence goes on from VZRR01002322.1 coordinate 573,538, forward strand.
GTTATAATGAAGTGCCTTTCATTTAAATATAAGAATGTAACGCTGAAATGAACTTGTGATCCTGAAATGCATTTTTAATGAGTTTCCTTTTTATTTTGCTGCTTCAGTGGCATATTTTAAAGACCCTTTGAAAAAAGCCACATTAAAAACCCCACCAAATGCCACAACATGCAAAATTGGATATTGGTTTATTCCAAAACTGCTGATCAGGAAGAGTGGCTCTTCAACACAAAATGTTGCAGTCACTTTATTTAAATGAGTTTGAATTTGCATTGTGATGTGCCATTCTGATTTAGAAAAAAAAAATTAGATTTTCAGATCAAATTGACCCAGCCAGTGAAGCATTAAGAAACTGGCAGGTTTAGTCTGAAAGCCTCATGTTATATCAAACCTGCAGCTGGTGGAAGTCACAGAGCAGCAGTGAGGAAACAACTTTCTCCCTGAAATCTTTCTCTTGTTACCGCATAAGATTTTTTTGTTCTCACGTATTGTCTCCTTCTTCCCATAGGAGAACGCCCTTTCCAGTGCAATCAGTGTGGAGCCTCCTTTACCCAGAAGGGCAACCTTCTGCGCCACATAAAGCTGCACTCAGGTGAAAAGCCCTTCAAGTGTCACCTGTGTAACTACGCTTGCCGCCGCAGGGATGCCCTCACGGGACACCTGAGGACTCACTCAGGTAAGTGAAGGCTTGGGAATAACCAGGGCTGCTTATCACCATACCCTGAGGACATGGGGGTGGCCACCAAGCCTGAGAGCTCTTCTCACAGTGTGGAGCTGAGTAGCCCCATCTTGGGGTTAACCAAGCTGTGAGTTGGCCACAGCGTCTTAGCAGCAAAAATGACTAAACACATCACACTTACGACCCTTCACCAGAAGAACTGGGTTTTTTCCCATACTTCTTGGCTGATTCAAAGTTTCTGTATTAGAGTTTCATCTTACAAGCCTCATGTGAGTAATCCATTTCATGGAAGTACGAACATGACTGAAGTTGATGAACGTTTTAGGGTTAGAGATAATAGAAAGTTGAAACACAGTCAGGTATTCATCCTCAGCCTAAGGAGTGAACACTGCCTACAGCATTTAGCAGGAGTTATTTGTTGCGCCTTGTTATTACAAGTACCTTAAAACGGAGAGTGGGGAGAAGGGAGAGGGTTGGAGAAAGAAAAATAATAATCTTCCACGAAAGGGGGCTATGATGGAGTTTTTCAGTATGTCTCAACAGTAATATGGAGATATGAATAAATATTTTTGAATAGCTGCACTTTCCTATTACCATGAACCTCTCATTGTTTGACAGAAGCCATAGTCACATACCTTCTGTGAAGTAAAACCAATTTAGCACATTTAGAGTGCCTTTAAAAGCAGAGTGCCATCTCATCTAGTTTCCCAAGCTAAGCTGCAAATGCAAATTGCTATTTGGATGGGAGACCTCCAATACACATTGCTGGAATTGACACTGGTAATGTTACTTGTGAAAGTTGGCTTTGGGTTCTGGGTGGCAGAAGGGGAGCTCTTGAAGTGGTTTTTTTTGTGCTGCAAAAAACTAGGGAAATTCTTCCCTAGCACATACATTGAATAGTAAGATCCTTAGAGTTGATCTCAGATTTCCAAAACAATTTCCACTTCTCTTTGTTCCCAGCCTGATTGAGGAAAACATTTATTTTAAATAGTATTTTGCCTCCCTCTCCCTCGCTGTTATTTGTTTGCATGCATGCACTATTTGAAACAAGGCTTTTCATATATATATATATAAAGTCGCACCTAGACACTCTAGTCGAACTCTGAGGATTCTGTAGTTAAAGAGACAATGCCTAAATTATAGATAATGATTAGTTCCTGCAGTTGGAAAATTGACACCAATATGTTATAAAACAAGTTGGATGTCTGAATCTGATTTTCACCTAAGAATCTGTGAATAAAATTCAGAAGTTAAACTGTGTAACCATCTAAAATTTTGAAATCACATATGAAGTGACAGTCTTGTCATGTTAAGACAGAAAATTCAAGTCCAGAAGTACACAAAACAATATTGTTGGTGCAAAATTCTTAGGACTAGCTAGATCTGGATTGGTGTAATATAGAAAAGAAATTGTCATGCCATTTCTCTTGAATTTCTAGAAGCAAAATCTAAGATTGCCTTAAAGGGGCTGGGCTGGTTCTGTTTACGCCAGAACTGACCTCCAGCCAAGCAAGTCTCTTCTTTCACCACCAGTTCACCCACTGGCAGTCTCTGTGCCACTGGGCACTAAAGCAACTGCTCCCAGACCTTTGAAGGTATCTCAGTTTCTAACCTATGTAGATGCTGTTTTTGAAGATTTAATGTCACAGTCTTTATCTGATCTGAATCATCCAAAATCAGTTTGCAGCACCCAGAGAATTGGCCTGTTGATGTAAAGATATATAACCAGTTATCCATTATTTGTTTTTCACTTAGATTTTTTTTAAATTGATGAAATCTTTCTTCACCAGAGCACGGCTTTATTTTTGGGGTGGGCTTTTTATCTCTTGTCCTTACCATTGTTAATATGCTGCTGAATGACTCATATGAATCCCATAATGAATTGTGTTTTCTCCAGTTGGCAAACCCCATAAGTGTGGATACTGTGGTCGCAGTTACAAGCAGCGCAGCTCTTTGGAAGAACATAAAGAACGCTGCCATAACTACCTGCAAACCATGAATCTCTCAAGCAGCATCTATCCAGGTAATAAAGTGTCCATCTGGGAAATAATGCTGTCCTGTCAAGAATGCAGAGAAAGGAGTGCAAAAGCATCAGTAGTACCATTTGTGGCAACTTGTGCTTTGGGGAGGCACACACATTCCCCATGTATATGATACTGTGTCTGGATTTATTCTTTATTTGGTAAGCATTTAGCTGTTGTCTAGCTTTGTTTAGCTCCAATAAAAAGCCAAAGTACAATTCAAACATGTAGCAAAACACTTGCAAGGCCTGGAGAACATCAGTTTGTCATCTCAAGACAATATGGCTACATCACCTCACTGCCTTCTCTTGGAGGCCTATATTGCAATGCACTTGTGGATGTATTTTTAATAAAGCCTTAGTGCCGGTGTTCTAGGTAGGGCTGCAGAATCTTCTGCACTCCACATCTCCTACCCAGGCATAGCTTAAACGGCTTATTGGCCAGTGGGACCAACTCATCTAACAAGAATGAGCTATCTGGCTTTGATTTCACTCTGCCAAGCAAGAGGACATAAAGCCAGAGATATTCATTTTAGGCAGTTTGATTTGAGACAGTCCAGAGCAGCTAATAACTTGTTGACAGCCTTCTTCCCAAGCTTCCCTTTAAAAGAAAACTTGGGGGAGGTGAGAACACAGAGATCTCTGTGTTGAGACTAATGTAATGATGAAGGTAAAGTCCATTTCTTGGAGAATATATAAAAAAACAACTATGCCCAGAAAGAGAGCAAGCAGATATTGGGGCTTGGATTATATTTTTTAACAAAGATCCAGATGATCTGTATGGGACTGATCACAGTAATTAGCCTTACAAAGTCCTCTTACATGTGCAGTTTTAGATAGAGAAGATCCAGCTTCTCTGGTGGATTTTAAACCCAGCCAGTAAGTTCCATTTCCTGCATACCTTTGTAATCCTGTATATGTTTTTTGGTTTGTCAAATGACAAAAATGGAAGGTTCTCTCTGCCCTATTTGCAATGATGTTTCATTTAATATTTTATGTATGTACAGAACCTGAATATGTTTTTACATGCTATCAAATAATGTAAAGTATATGCACATAATGATAACAGTGAATACAGCTGAGATGCTTCTGCAGAAAACATGTTAGAGCAGCACCCCTTCTAATTTTATTGAGGGGCTGGAGAATATATGAATAGAAAACCTTAATGTAATAATATACAGTAAGCAGCAATACTTATTTCTCAAAGAGGGGACAGGATTTAGAACCAAATATTCTGGTTTGGGATTTCAGTCTTCAGTGTTTGGTACATGGATTCAACTGCCTGCATACAGAACTTGAAAATCTGTGTGAATGAGTAGCTGAACTACTACTAAAGTCTTAGTAAGATGAAAATTATGCCAGGAATCATAAATTCTAATACAAAATGAAAAAGTTTTAGAGACTGATCCTTGTTTATATCAAATCCTGACAGGAGGGCTTGCACTAACTTACAACTAAATACCTAATAACTCAGTGGGATAAAAACTTGAGGAACTAACTAATGCTTTGAAGGAATCACTTCTTTTTGTATATACTGAAAGTATCATGAAATTCCATTTTTGACATAATAAGACTGCTTTTGCAAATTAGAAAAAAAATTATTTACTTAAGAGTGTAGACCTCATATTCAGCCAAAGACTTCACTCTTAAAGAAATTTAGTCCTCAGCTAATAAATCAGTTCCTTATATCTCTCAAAAATAAAACTTCCCTGCATTTTTCCTAGTATTTTGCACGATGCAAATGTAGAAAAAACCGTTGAGAATGACTGGATGTCCTGTGAATTTTACTGTATTCTATGATATATCTAGAAAAACTAGTAGCTATAATACCATGGTTCTTACACTGTTTCAAGGTGTGATGTGGATCTGTCAGAGCCATTATTCAGAACGTCTTTTTCCCCCAGCCTCAAAAGAAGTTGGTACAAAAATCTGCTAGAGCATCTGATTTGACATTCTGCCACAGCAGGATTGTTTTTAACAGCATTTTTAAAATATCTTTTGCAGTATACATAGGACAAATGTCGGTTGAAAGGACCGAAACATATAGAAGCTTTCCATTGGCTTGTAAATCTTACAAATGTAATTAAGAAAGAGCTGAAATAAGGGAAAGCTAGAGTAAAAGGGAGTAAGAAGAGGAACAAGAGATTGTACTTACATTTTAAATTTTTTCTCTCTTTAAGAGAAGGAAATATATCACAAAATTGGAACCTGATGAATTTAATGGCAAAATTCTTACTTTAGAGGACTATAATCTCACTGTCCATGTGAAGTTCTTCTCTTAGAGATATTATCTGGAGTTTTGCATTTTAGTTGAGTGGAAGTGTGCTGAAGTCTTACCAGGCTTAAATAAAACAACAGCAGAAGTAGTTGATGAAGTTTTAAAAAGGGTCAATTAAAGTTCTTCAGTCACTGGGAATTTTTGATTGAAAAGATTTTTTTTTTCAATTCACGGACACCAAATTATAAAGAAATAGTTATCCATTGGGTAGCAAATTTCAGAGGGTTTGAGTTGCAAGTGCTGGGGATTAGAATGCAATTCAATTTGCCCTCTTTTTTAATAACAGTTTTAGAAGTTTGGAAGTTTGACTTGAATACATGACTCACCCTCTCTTGAACTGATTAGGAAAGGAATGTTATTATATCCTAAACAGATATTTCTTGATCATTTAGACTTTTAACTCAAAATGCAGTCTTTTTTTAACCTGTTGAATGTCTGCTTTAAAACATTCTCCATAACTCTCTTCCTGAGGTGGTACCTGGAAGTCTTGGCGAGCACAAAATGCGGGTGTGTGCTTGTTCAATGGTGGCTGTGTACCATCAACACCCTTTGCTCTTCTGCATCTTCATAACCAAATTCTCATTTCTTGCAATGGTCACAATCTTTAGTGTCTTATGGGGCTGGAACATAATTCTGTGAAACTCCCTGTAACTGGCATTGGCATTTTCATTGTCACTGTCACTGTCACTGCAGTATGTGCTGCTGCAGCAGGGACCCAAGAACCAAGAAGTTGTATACTCCTTGGTTTGGTATTGCAGGGTGCTGTTGAATAGGACACTTCACCTGCTCCTCACGGGTATCCATCAGACCTGATTTCATATATTTCAGGAACAATGAAATTTTCACAATCATCCTTTTACGGCTGTGGTGTATTGTCAGAATAACACTGGATCTCAACGATATGTTCTCAGCTATTGAGAAACACCAAAGCACCAGAGTACTGGGTCCTGTGAACCAGTAAACCCAGTGATAAAACAAATTCTCAGCAAGCACAGAAGGCAAAATGTAGCAGAGTGGGGCATTTTATTGAAATAGCTCAAAGAATCAAAGTATAAAAATAATCTTTTGCGTCTTCCTTTGATAACGACTCAAAAGTTCAGGAAAAATGTCCATATCTCAGTAGCAGATAAAAGTAAAATTAACCCCCTTTTCTCCCTTGACAAACAAACAAACAAAAAAAAAACAAAAACCCAAAACCCTACAAAAAAACAAAAAGCCCCACCAGTAAAACAGTTGTGCTGTGATCTCGGTGCATTCAGTTTCCTCTTAGATGCTGGAAGTCAGAAATACCTTTCCATACCTTTTTCATAGTCATTGTTTTGGCAGTGTATTTTCATACATCCCTTTTGTTTCTGCAGGAAAGTACTGAAGTAAAATATACTGAAAGTGAAATAGTCTCCTTTTCCTAGAGCCTCACAGTTAAGCTCCTAATTCTTCAGAGTCTCAGCAGCAGCAAGAGGTTGGGAAACAGGTTTGAGTATTGGAAATCAGTGTTCCACTGAAGGTGTGATTTTATCAATTAAAATTGTTAAAGTCTAAAATCTCATCAAGGAAGTATTGAAGTATTTGCTAAGGGATAAAAGGGGCTGGAGACAAGAGTTGATGTAGCTTGCAAATACGTCTCCCACTGCTGGAGTTGAGAAGTTTTTCCTGCTGAGGAAGCAATTATCATACGGGGGTTTCATTGGGAGAGGTGCAGAGGGACGTTGAGGGGTTCAGTGGGAGAGTGGAAACATGAACTGCTTTGTGTCCAGGATAAAGTTAGGACCTCATTTATTCACAGAAATGCAGAGTGGCTGTAGAACAAGGCTGGAGTGATTATGTGACATACAGGCAGAAACCTTGCAATTTAGCAGCTACCTTGCAGATAGCAGTTGCTATCTCATTTTTGTGTCCTAAATGAGGAAAACCTGAGCATGTGCGTAGATTAATCAGTGTGAGGGAATTTGTTACCAAGAGTCAGAATTGTCCTGTGTCTCATATGCTGAGCTCCTTCATCCAGCTGCTTGGGAGCTAAAAGACATTGACTAACAAGCAATAACCTAAGACAACAGTTCCATTAAAATGGAACCTACCTAACCCTTCTGATGTCATTTGATTTCAGTCATAAAAGACGAAAGTAACCAGAGTGAAATGGCTGAAGACCTGTGCAAGATAGGGTCAGAAAGAGCCCTCGTGCTGGATAGACTAGCAAGTAACGTCGCCAAACGTAAGAGCTCTATGCCTCAGAAATTTGTTGGTAAGAGTTAAACGTTTGCTGTCTCCTAAAAATAAAATAGAACAAAGGCCCCTTAAAAATCACAACATTTTTACTTTTGCTTTATAATTTTACTTGTTTTGCTAAATTAGCAATATGTATCTCTATGGAAGCAGATACAGAGATGTGTTGGGGGAAAAAAAATATAGCGAAACATCTCCACCATAAATTTCTGCATGTTTAATTTTCCACATCTGGAGATCAATTCTGTCTTTTTCCTGCCTTTTAAAAACCTTATGGACTAGATCATTACAAAATTTGGACAGGTTCTTGAAGTTGCCTTAAGAACCTGAAGATAGGAATAGAAGTTTCATATTGGGATAGCATTTGACCACACTTTCAGAGTTGTTTTATTGAATTCTTGAATGACATTCAGATCTGGGCATATTGGTGTTTCTGAAAGCATCTGTGGATAGTTAAACATAGACTGGGTAATATTCTTCACCCTTTGATAAAATCTGTTTATTTTTACAGTCCAAACTGATATGTCTGAGAACAGTGCCTAAATGAAAGGACCTTTGGGTACATTCTATTAACAGTCCAAAAACTTCATGCCCATTTGTGCCTAGCAGTTCTTGTATTAACAATGAAAAATTTGACATTAAGCCTATAAAAATGAAGGCTACACATACTGTTCTGTTTAGTAGGCCGGTGCTAAGTAGGGATTACACCAGTTTTGTGAGACCCACAGACAGTATTTTGTCAGCTACGTAGGGTTAGACTTCAATGAATGAAAACTTGGGAGATCAGAGGACAGCATATACTCATATCTTCAAAGGTTCTTTTTTAATTCTCTGTACATTTTTAAAAAAAATTATTCTATAGGAGAATATCAGATAAAACTAAAGTCTTTTGAAACAAAATACAGATTAAGAAGGTCTTCAGTCAAAAGTCAAGGCAAATAAAAAGACCAGTTTATGGGACAGAAAATGCAAATATACTTTCTTCAACAAGGACATGAGGGTGAAAGGAAAATTAATATTTCCTAGATGAGGAAAGGGGAGTTTCAATTACATCAGGGCACGAAACAGGTTTTAAATTGAATTCCAAGGCTTTTTCAAGTCCAAAGAGAACAATTCTAGGAGGTAGTCAGGGATATAAAAGGCCAACAATTGTAGTAGAGGTAGTTATCAAAAATGTATCAACTATAATAAATATATAAGGCCAACCAGACTAGTTTAGACACTCTAGTAACTGTTTGCATTAGGCAAGATACTAATTCTTTGAAAGTTCCAGGAAGACCAGAAGTGCTAAAATTTAAAAAGTACTAGCAAGTATCCTATATGCAATGTATCCTTGAGTGTGGACTGGCCATTTCGTTCCCTTTTTCTCTGTTCACCCTGAGAAACGGTAAAGTGAACAGCCAGTTTAACTATGATCTTTAGGAGGGCAGAGTTTCCTGTCAGTTAAGTTTTCAGGGTGCAGGGTCGGATGACAACCTACTGACAGTAGATATGTATGGAAATTTGCTAACCTTCAGGAGGAAAAACTTGTCTAACAAAAAACACTCTCAAATCCTTTCTTTTCAATCCTCACCTGCTGCTTCATACAATAGGCAAATTCCTGATTAACACAAGGTTGGGCTGGCTGATGAGGAGAGCTTTTGGGTAATAAAACACATTTATTGCTCCTGTAGATTATTCTGTTGTCCCAATCCCCATGCTGAATTCCAGGGAGAAGGATGAAATGTCATCCTTCACATAAGGGAAGGAGTGTCCTCTGCTTCACCAGTTTTTCTCAGGACTAAATTAATTACCTTTCAAAACTGAGATTGATCACCAAATTCAGCCAGTTACCTGAAAAATTCTCTCTGTATTCCAAACTGGAATAGTTCCCAAACCCGAAAGAACTGGGCCATCCAAACCAGAGAGTGAGGACTGCATGAAAGGTTGACATGTGGTTCTAAGGTTTAAAAGAATAGGCAGCAAAGAGAGGAATTAAAAAATGCTAAGAGAAAAGGTGCCCACATGCACTGAGTGCACTTTTATTGTTTAAGTACCTGCTGCAGAATCCTGAGCATTGCAAACCTTGAAGTGCATCAAACCATTAGCATTTAATTTACTTATGCTCTAATAACCACAGAAATGAGCTATTATTTTTAATGAGTGCAAGTATTACTGCATTGCCCAGATATAGAAACGGTACCTGCCCACCCTACTTTGTGTCTGTTTCAGATGCTTCGATTGGAAACAAATTTTTCTTAGGAACACTTGATCCTATCAGCACAACTACCAACTAGTTATGCTGCATAAAGAAATGACTACCCAAGAAACAGATATTAAAATCATGCTTCCTGGGTGCCCAGAATTTTTTTTACAGTGAAGACCAGTCCCACTTTTGTAGTAGTGAGCAGTGCCCATGGAATATGAATGATTTTGACCTCATTTTTTCCTCCTTGAATCAAGTGTATACATTCATATTAGGAGAGCTCTTTTGTATTTAATTCAAGAGTCTTTTATAATGCCTATTTTGAATCTTAAGCATGAAACCCTGCCTGAAAACTATAGCATTATAAAGGATAAATCTGGAATAGAAAAGACTGCACCCCAAATTGGCAGAATAATTGGGAAAGAAAACAAGAGGAACTGGAAGCTTGTGTAGCATAGCAGCTTGAAGGTGTCTGTACCCTACATCCCCTATAGGAACTTATGCAATGCTCAGGGTATTTCTTTCTGTGCTTGCAGAGCATGGAACTGGTATGAAACCATATCTTGTGGGAAATGGAGACCGCAGGACTTCCTACACTTTAGCCCCCATCATTGCAAAAGTGTCATGCTAGAAGGTTTTTTGTCTCTTCACTGACTTTGAATGGTCAATCTGAGTAGAAACTGGGTGGGAAATTGTTGATAAATTAGTGTGCAGATCTTCTGGTAAAATTTCCATGCTTCTGATAGCATTTCTTTTGACAACTTAGGACTTTCCAAGACCTACCAGGAAATTTCATGTTGATCGGGAAATGGTGTCAGCTCCTCATAGAGATGTTTGTGGCTTTTAGTGTTTCCCAAGATCTGAAGAGCTAGAAAATCCATCCAGACTATCAACAATATGTTGTTGGTAGATCATAGGAACCTCTGAAAATCTTTTACCTCTTTACCTTTGCATGAATTTATTAAGGGCCTGGTAATAACTTTGATGGTTTACACTGTTAGAGAAGACTGCTCAAGTTAATAATATCAGCATCTGTGCATTTAAATAGTTTTTTCCACTCTTAACTTTTGCCTTCTATGTTTTGCTATCTGTCCAGCAATCTGGGAGAGATTGTAGTGGAACTCAGTGTTCAATACTGGGGCATTCAGCTAAATATACATTAGTGCAGTCTGATTTAAAATAGAAGTTGTAGATTTACCCCTTACTTTTGGCATCCCATCACAATCAAAGTTACCAGTAACAAGTAATCTTGCTCTGGATAGGGCTTTCTACCTCGTAGGCAAAATCTGCTCCAACTACAAATGCACTTAAATTTTTTCCATGATTCTTGGAAACATGTACACAACAACTTTTTGACACAAAATATTTAGGAACATGGGTAGCTTCTGGTAATGTGTCTAACATGGCTTATGTTAGGTGTGTGGAGATGGTGGCAATACAAAAAATAAAGTTTTTATTGATTTTTCTCCAAAATTACATATATGTGACCACATTGCTGATGTGGGTTATTTCTAAGAAACTGAAGGTCTAAAACTAAACCATACAATTTCCAGTCTAAGAATGTAATACTTTAGGTAAAAATATTGATAATGTCCTTTATGCTCTGAAGGATCAGGCCAAGCTCACTGTAGCTGCACTGGCACACTGGCTTCACCAGCCACAAAGGCAGTGCCTCTGCTCACTGTAGGAGGGAGACGGGTGACCCCAGTTAGAAAGGAGAAAGACATGATGAAGCACTTGATCTGTAGCTGCCATGAGTCCCTATATAAATAATTTCCAGAACTTCTTTCATCTGTTTGCTCTTCCAAAGCCCTCAAATTATTTTGCAGGCTAAAAAATACCACCAACCCACCATTTTCCTGAGCACCTGTGTTAGAGAACTGTGAATACCTCAGGTGGATTTCAGAGGTGGATTTGGTCAACTCTCTTCTTCCCTGTTTTATTAATCCATGATGTTCATTTCCCTAATTATGTAGAAATTAACCCTCTAACTCCTCACTTTTTTGCTGCAGGTGACAAATGTTTGCCCGATCTTCCTTACGATGCCAGCGTCAACTACGAGAAGGAGAATGAGCTCATGCAAACACACGTGATTGACCAGGCCATCAACAACGCCATCAGTTACCTGGGGGCAGAGTCCCTGCGTCCCCTCATCCAGACACCGCCAGGTGGCTCTGAGGTGGTGCCCGTCATCAGCCCCATGTATCAGCTCCACAAACCTCTCGGGGACGGTCAGGTTCGCTCCAGCCTCCCTCAGGACAGCGCAGTGGAAAACTTGTTGCTGCTTTCCAAAGCCAAGTCTGTCTCCTCTGAACGAGATGTCTCTCCCAGCAACAGCTGCCAAGACTCAACAGATACAGAGAGCAATAATGAGGAGCGCAGTGGTTTTATCCACCTGACGAACCACATAGGTGCCCATGCAAGAAATGGCATCTCTATCAAAGAAGAAAACAGGCAATACGATGTCTTGAGAGCAGGTACTGACAATTCCCAGGATGCTTTCAAAGTAATCAGCAGCAATGGGGAGCAAGTAAGAGTTTACAAGTGTGAACACTGTCGAGTCCTTTTCTTGGATCATGTGATGTATACAATCCATATGGGCTGCCACGGGTTCCGTGATCCTTTTGAATGCAACATGTGTGGCTACCACAGCCAGGACAGGTACGAATTCTCTTCCCACATAACTCGAGGGGAGCACCGTTTCCACATGGGCTAAAACACTGGCACAGATCGAGCCTCAACAGCTGCATTACTGGAGCTGCATGAGCCATGACAGCAACAAAGCAAAAGTCAGCTGGACAGTAAAAGTCACAAGAGAATCAGAAGTTCAGCTATCTTCTCCCACAAGAAAAGGGATTTCATTTTGGTAGCATGCATTGCAACTCAGTTTTCTAAAATTAGTTTTTACTGAAAATGTTTGATCACCGAAAACCTTTAGTAATGTAAGTAGAAGCTTTTGTAGTCACAGAGCTGAAAGCCGTTCCCTGAACTGATGCTTCTTGCAAGTCCCCCTTGCCAGAGCTCTTAACCACGCGCAGGATGCGCCACGCAACGAGGACGCAACAGGCAGCAGTGGCCAGGCTTTCTCTCGTAACACCCTGAGAGTAGGGCTCTTCTACCAGATGTGTGTGTTTTGATTTCTGGTATTATTTGACTCTTTTGGTAAGACTGAACTCAACTAAAGATGGAGGGACCCACCTCAGATGACTTCATGAACAGCTAGGGTGGGACGGGATTCCCCCCAGCCAGAAGGTTCTGAGTTGCTTAGGTGGTAGGAAGTAGAACATTTCCACCTGCAAGGGTGCTGCCGGTGTTGACATCACAACTTGCCTTGTTTGTGTCACTAGGCAGGCGAGCAGGAATGCAAAAGATGGAAGAAACACCCTTGTAATATACTCTGTGAAGTATGAATTGCATTTAATGTACAGAAAAAGGGTATCATTGGCTCTTCTTTGAATAAATATTTTCTCTTCCTATCCAATAAACCCCCACTTCTTGTTAAGCAACCTCTCCTTTCTCTGCATATAAAAATTACAGGGTATTTAATTTTTCTTTCTTTTTAAAGTTTTAGTTATTTAGAAAAGTATGATGTACAGTTGAGAAAGTAGATAGATATATGTGTGAAGAGTCTCCTTATGCACATTTTTCATCTTTTTAAACTGTCTGGGAAATATCCAAATGTCCTTCTCTTATATATAAAGAAAAATCCCATTTTGCTTGCACAGAAGATGTCCTATTGTAAATTTTGTGGCTCTACTCATAAGTGTTGCACTTGATTATTTTTAAAGCACTGAGACGAATTAAACCAGCCAGTCAAAATTTGCAGCCGTCTTCTCTTTTCCTGGCATTTGCCATTTAATGAGGGACCAAGGCCCACAATGGTGTGGAGAGCCTTTACTTCTTACCAACCAGTCATTTCTCTAAGTGCTTTGAGTTACTTTTACTTCAGTGGAACTAATCTTAAGGTATAAAAAATGTTGGGTTTTGCAGAATGGAGACCAGAGGCTGCAGCACTTTGCAGAGTGCAGCGAAGTCCACCAAGAGCTTTCTCCATGGTGGGTTCTGCTGCAGGTACTGTAGCTTGTTAGAATCAAAACTTCTATGACGAATAGATTAAACCCCAAACATATTTGATTAAAAAACCTCTTTTTTAAAGCTTCTGCTTAGCTTCCTCTTCCAAATTTTTCATTTCTCTCCCTGAACACCCTCATGCTTTAAGACTGGGCAAAAATGAAATTTCTGCAGCAGCTGCATTAAAATCGGTCATTGGTGCTGCGATACTTCCTGGGCAACACTCATAAAGATAACCCGTCTTATCAACTTAATGTATAAATACTTCCACCGTGCATAAGGAATGGATATTTTGCAATAAACACAATCAAATACCCGACAAGACGAGCAGTCTTGGTATACATTTACACATTTTCCATTCATAAGTGGATACAAGCACAGGTATTTACTATAAAACAGATTGGATGGGACCACAAACTGCTTGTACCTGGGCCAGTGTGCCCTGATACTACATTTGCAGCTATATTTGATACACATTTCCTATACACATGTACTATTACAGGCATGCCGAGTTCCTTCTGCTTTCACTTTTGCAGGTGTAGGTCAGGAGCAGCAACACTGAAGCTGAGGCAAGACACTGATGCAACAGCAAATCGCAAATGTGTGCTTATATAGCCTCAAGCCTCGGCTGTTTGTTCCATCTGTGAGGCACCGGCTTCGCTGGACATGTGGGCACGGCAGTGTTTTTACACTGAGCGTGCAGGAGAGCCTGACAAGGCAGTGGCTTTGTCACCAGAGGGGAATGCTGTGTATGAATGCCCACAGACTGGTGCTTACACCCATAGCAGGGAAAACACATTACTAGTACATGTTAGCCCCCAAAAATGAGCAATGTAAACTACCAGCCCAAAGGTGATCACCTCTATTCCCACGTTAGAACTTGGTTGCCTTAAGGGACTTCATTGATCCCCTGTATTCCCACATTATAACTCAGCTGAGACTTGCTTGCTTGTTACACCCAAGAGGGGTGGGCACAAGGAATCCCTGGCCACTTTCATGCCCCAGCCATGGTCTTGTCATCAATGCCTGCTACACATTCAGCTTCAAGACAGACTGTACCTGGCAATGAGATGTTACCAAATATTTTGTGTAGGAATGATCTGAAGAGGACTTTCAAGGGGGTAACTTATATGGATGAGTTTCCTTTAATTTTTACCTTTTTTAAAATACAGTTGGAAAGGGTTCATTTTTCACAGCTGGTAGGGATACGTTCAGCTGTTCTTACCCCTCTCCAATTTTGATTGATGCCAAATGGGAGGAGACAAAGTCATTTCCCAGCCCTGCTGCGAAGTCCTGTGCGAGATCAGACATTGGCTATACAGAAACATTCTGCTTTTATTGCTCTTAGACCTCCTTCCTGTTCTCAGGTTTAGGTCACTGTATATCCCATGTTGTAATTTTTTTCCACCCTTCATTTTAAGACTCCCCCAGCTCTACAGGAGAGGGGGACAGAAGCTCGCTCAGGTGGTTTTGTTCCTTTGCTTTTACCAAAAACCAACACAAATAAAGCCACGCTCACAAACCGTGTAAACAAGCACAGCTCCAGTGGAGTTTAAGTGTGCCTCAAACACAGCTTTGAAAGGTGATTTCTGATTCCTGGGTAGGTTTGCTACCCTCACCACATCTCTGTGCACACACACACGTGTCTGAGTCCCTGTTGTGTCTCCTCTCTTCGACGTGCACATGCCCTCTCTGCGGCTTTGTGTATCATTAATGTTTTATAAACATTTGTATGTGTATATATACCTAAAATGGTTTGAATGACAGGATGATGCACTGTCACTCACAGTGGGTTTGTTTCCTGGCTCTGGAGTTTTCTTATTTATACTATAACAGAATATGTTGATGTTGTATAATAAACAGTGCAGTAGTATAAGTAAGTATATTAAGACACAGTGTACCAGGGCATAGTCTAAAGGCGGAGCAAATGGCATTCTCTGTTCACTAAAGGGCTTTTTTAGGTTTGCTTTTTTCCAGTGTTTTTTCTCTCTTTTGCACAAAATAATCTTCAATTTGTTTAGAAACAAGTGGTTCAGTAATTTTATTTATGAACATATGCAAGGATGGCATGAAAATAGGATGTTGTGTCTGTACATTGAAACAAACTGTGCCCTCAGAAAAGTTTAGTGTAATCTCCTTTTTTCTCTTTTTTTGCTATGGTGAAATACCCTGATATGGTTTAGTTGACCTTTAAAAGGAGTAAATATGTGAGTGGTTTTAAGTTTGTATCTGTTTTTAAAAAGTAAAAAATAACTGCTTCCCATTCCTTCCCCAGGCACTGCCTTTTCTGATAGAAAAAGTTGTATTTACACCTTTTTTTTTTTTGCTGTGGTTTTATATTGTAACTTCATTTTTCTTTGAGAATATTGTATTTAAAAAAAAGGCAATTTCATAAAAATTGGAAATGTTATTAAATTATGTCTGCAAACAGAGATGTATCTTTTGAGACAAGAGAACACGGTAAAAACCCCAAGCCCCAGAATATTTCTGTCACTCTCCTCGTGGGTGAAGGAGTCGTTGGGCACAGCTGGAGGCTCGGTGTCTGTGGGGTGGTGGCTGTGTGGGAGGGGACACAGAGTGAGGTGAGGTGCAGGTAGACAGAGCCCCATGGGGAGTCCATCCATGCTGTCCCCACACCATGGAGAGTCCATCTGTGTTTTCCCTGCACCATGGGGAGTCCCTCCGTGCTGCCCTCACAATCCAACCTCCATAGCCAGAAAAAGCCAGGCTGTGTCACCCCCCTGCACGCCCATGAGGCAGCCTTGCTCAGCCAGCTCCAGTGGAGATCGGGTCCTGAGCTGGCCACCTGCTATCCAGAGTGTCCCTGCCCAGCCAAATCACCCAGGTCCTGCAAGCAGCCGACTTGGAGAAGTGCTTCCCCTCCAGCCCTCTCCTCGCACCCTTCCCTCCCACCAGCCAGAGGGAGTCATTACAGAACACAATTACTTCTGCATGTAGAGTCGTGGTAATTCAAAATAAAACACAGAGAAATTATTTCTACTATTTGCCGTAACAAAGGTGATTTCTCTGCAGGTGTCCCTGTTTCCTTCAGATTCCAGCACAGTAAATTTCACATCACATATTTAACGCAAACAAGAATCAGTGTTTTGTTCAGAAAAGGCACCATTTATAAAGTTTCAGAAATATTTCCATTTGTTAAACTGTATTATTGTGAACAAAATGAGATTTAAAAAAAGAAAACAACAACCCCAAAATAAACCCTAATGGTATTGCAATTAATTGTTTTACAGGTTCCCAAAATCTAAATTTTCCTTAAGTTCCTTAAGTTTTTGTGGTATAGTTTCATCAAAAACTATGACTACATAATATAAGAAGGAACTAACATCCTAATTTCTTTGTTCCCCATCACAACTGGTTCTCAGTAAATGAAACAAACTACAAATTTCTGTTTCAGCTGGTGATTTTTCTCCAAAACAAATATCATCTGTTTAATAATAATAATGAACACAAAAATAGACCAAATGTAATCTTCTCAATCAGTGTTATTAAATCCTTGAGTTAGAGACATCCACCAATTTAAATGCAAGTTTGTGTACCTAAAAATCTATCCTGGGTATCTTATCTGTTACATTTCAAAGACTTCCTTCAAATCATCATATTTATATTTTTTCTTACTCCAATAGCTTGACTAAATTACATCAGAAACTGTGGCAGGTGCCAAGATATAAATTGTTATACAGACAGAACCTGCAACTACCAGGGCTGAGTATTTTCAGCCTCGAGTGCCCAGACTGGCTTCCCAACCCGTACGTGAGCATCAAAACACCAAACCAGCATTAACCTGTGCTCAACAAACAATGTTTTTGAAATCAAGAAATGCACTAAAAGACACGTGATTATTTTAGAGATACCAAAACGAGAACTCAGAGCCAGACCTGGAGCACGTGGATCTGATAATGTAACAATTTCCTGGTGTTTCGATACCTGTGTGTGTGAGAGAGAATCACTCCACATCTTACTTGGGGAAAATGAGTTAGAAATACTCCCGACTTTGCCAATACACTGAAGATATTGCACAGCTTTTTTCAGCTTGTGAGATGGTCAAAAATAAAGGAAAAGCTTTCACTGAAAGCTTCACGTTTCAGCAGCAGAACTGACAATCTGCAAACTGAAAATGTGGCAACCAGAAAATCAAAATATTTGATTTCTGAACAAACTGTTCATGTCAGTCTTGTGGGTCAGATCTTCCCTGCTATGGACCAGCCAGGCTGTGTCCACCAGCATGAAACACAGGAATCTTCTTGTCTGGAAGGAAAATGGTACATGAGAACAAATTCTGGTCAAAATGCATCATGAAAGACAAAAATTCCCCAGACCTGGGCTGTGGAAAACAACAGAAGTCTTAATCTTAACAGGATGTCCATTATCCCAATTTCTACATTTTAAATTTTGATGCTTCTTTATTTTAGCCACGCAGATTTTGCCTTTTCAGGGCTGCTAAACTGAAGTCACTGGCAGCAGCAGACATGCAACGTTTCTGAAATCCTGATGTAATGGCCAGAAGATGGGCATGCAGAAAAGAGGAAGGACAAAAATCTGCAAAGTTTCACTGAAAATGGGATAGATGGAAGTGAGAAATCCAAACCCAGGCTTCACACGGCAGGAGTTAATCACGTTTAAACACAAAAAGGCTGCACAAGCATGACTGAAACCCCGCTCTAGCCAAACGAACAGATCCCTGTTAACTGCAGCGAGATTTCTGCTGCATTTAACGTTGCAATTATTTTTGTTTTTCTTTTCATACAGAGAAAGGTCTCACTGCTTTAAAGCCGTCCCAGGACATGGAACAATTCCTGGTTTTATCTGTCCTGACCACACGTATGAAACATGTGAATGACAGAGGGCAGCTGCTGCTGTTCCTGCCGCTGGTGGCGGCTGCAAATCACACAAACCAACGCCTTCCTGTCCCTTGGGAGAGAAGTGAAGGTTCTGGTTTATGAGCAGTTAGAGAAGAAAAAAGGAAAAAAAAAAAAAAGTAGAAAAAAAATCTACACCTTGCAGCAGACAGTGAGCCTGGGGTTGGGGGGGTGAGGAAGTTAATCAGCCCCAAGCAGGCTGTTCGGGATGAGGCCAAACAGATGGCTCGTCTCCGAAACGGCAAAACGGGAAGCAGATGTGGCCACGGCTTCTCCCCATGCATAACTGGGAACCAGCCGGTTGGTGAGGAACTTTGCATAACAAGGATAATTTGGTATCAAAACTGTCCCTAGAAGTGATCTGAATGGATCTGGGCACAGTTGACAGTTTTCACTTCTTGTTTCCCACTCAAGGTTCAACCAGATTAAATTTTAAATGTGACCCGGCTGCTTGCCTGGGGTTGCTCTCAGCCCTCTTCCCTGTGATGGGAGTCCTCAGGTCTCCACTGAAGCTTTCAGGGCCAAAAAGCTGATCTCTGTTCAGTCAGCTGACATTTTAGTGACCAATTTCAGCATGCTCCGATTTTTCAATTTAAAGTCCATTGACTTTTGAATGAGCCGCAGAACTGAGCTGGAGCTCATCTCCTCCATTTTCATGCACCAAAACTCACCGAGCCTGGACACAGGAATGCCATGAGCCTGGGCTAACATCCCCTGTAAGCTCCTTACCACTAAGAACAGCGCCAAGGGCCCCAGAGGAGCCTGGCATCCCTTTCTGGGGAGACATCCTCTGCCTGGGGGAGCAGAGATAGGAGCTTCTGGCTGCAAAGCCTCACCAACCTTTCAGGGCCTTTGCCCCCGCCAGCCTTGCATGCACTTTACCAAAAAAACTGGGGAAATACCATGAGTATTGAGGAGGCAGTTTAGAACAGAGATGGGATGAGTACTACAAGTAAAAGAGGGGTTTCTCTTACTCTATTCCTCCCCATTTTGTTTCAAAGGAGAGACAGTAATGCCAATTTGACTACAGCTTTTACTTTATAGTGTCCCTGTTGCACTGACAAGGATTAAATAAACTACAGCTTAAATATGTCATGAATCAGAAGAGAGATCCACAGAGCTCTTAACATTAAGGGTTGTTCTAATCTGGATTCAAACACTCCAGGTTTATTTCACTGATAGTTGCCGTGTACAAAAATATACTTTATCACCTTACAGAGATTCCTCAGTGTAACCATGGGAGAGAATATAGACTCACTTTCCATTGTGTTGAAGAAAAAGAAAAGATTGTAAATACTTGCCAAAAACATATTTGTGGGCAGTAACCAAAGCCCTGTCACATGAATTTCACTTTTTTTTAGCACAGCACATAAGAGATTTATCATCCCAAGTCCAGTTCTGGAACATTCACGAACTCTTTCTCTTTGCTTTGCATCCAGTCACTTAGTTCCTGGCTAATAATATAGATAGTGTTTTATTTGCATAGTCTAGCAAATGCTCATGGGAATTGTGCTGGGCACTCACATGTACGTAGGGGGTTTTTGGACTCATTAAGTATTGGTACAAATTAGAATGGTTACTTCTGCTTTGGAAACATCTGTCTCACCACCTCTTTGTAAGCGAGGCTGAGACACCAACCAGTGTTATAAGGTATACTGTAATTATATTCTGGTATTATGGTAGTACCTGACAAGAGAATTTCTTCTGCAGGAGCCAGGGTAAAGCCGAGTAAGCGAGAATACTCAGGCTCCTGAGGAACACCCAGCACCAACAGACCCTGCAGCTGCTTCTCCCTGAGTCACAACTCCATCACATTTAACTGACCTTTAAACAAAGGTGGGCTCCTGATCAGCAGAAAGAGTAGAGCAAGAAAAGCTCAAGTGGTTTTAGGAAAACATTGAAATGCGTGGGTCAATAGAACAAGCCATGCAAAATTAAGCATTTTCAACAGAATTCCAAGGCCCAGGCCAGGAGAAGGACACTACAGGCATCTGCCTGAGTTTCATTAACTAGTTCTTGATAGCTTAACCATTGGTCATTGAAGGTAGGAGCAAATGTACCAGAAGTGATCGGCAGACCAGAAGGGAAATGAAGGGTGGTAGAAGATTGGGTGGAAAAATTAACACATCAAGTTCAGCAGTGAGGAAATTACTCTCTACCATAAGGGTTATTACCACAGCAATAAGAAAAGCCAAACCCAGTGCATTTCAGGGAAATAAAAAATATTCCACCTTTCTTAATGGCTGCATGCCTATTATAGTGCCTATTACACTATGGGACAGTTGTCCTCTTCTCTTTATCCTTAAACCTGAAAATCAGTTATCCTTAAACCTGAAATCAATTTCTGAACTAAAACTATTCTTCTATTTGGATCTCAGTGATGACTCCCTACCCCCCACCCTGCCAAATCCAGGCAGCCAACACAGGTGTTCCCACCATACATTCATGCTTCCTTTTCATCTTCAGTACCTGAGAAAGCAGAGAGCTGTGTAGTGCAAGTTATTTTCAACAGTTCCTTTGATGCTGTCATTAATTTAAAAAAAAAAAAGCTTTTCTTACTATCCCATTCTTTGGGAATAAAGAGTTCTGGAGAATACCCATTTTTGTTTCAAATACAGCCTGTGTGTAGCTCTGTTGACTTTGGGATGAGTCTGTGTCTGTGTGTGCGAGATTACAACAAGTGGGAATTACTTTGAACCAAAAAGTGATGTAATTTCTTCCTGTTATCTTTAAATTTATTCTATAGTCTCCAAAATTCAAGATACATTTTCTGAAAGGTTGTAAACAGCAGCACTGCTGTGAAACAACTACATCCTTCCCTTGCCTGAAAGGGAAATTGAAGCACCAAACCCGCACCCCCCCCCACCCCCAAATTCCTTATGCAAGCTCGTGCAATAGGTTTTTGACAAAATCAGGATTGGGAGCCAGGCCTTCTAACACTTGTTTGTTCTCCAGCCACAGATTCGGCTTCCTCTTTGGTGGACAGTAAACTCAGGAATCCCCCTCTTGCAGACCCTTGCACTAACTGCTAAGAATTGAAAAAAGGCCACAGGACTGTCAGGCTTTACATAACATCAAAGTGTGTGTGTGTGTGTGTGTGTGTGCACATGTACTATGTGTGTATGTACTACATGTGTGTCTCATTCAANGGTGGACAGTAAACTCAGGAATCCCCCTCTTGCAGACCCTTGCACTAACTGCTAAGGATTGAAAAAAGGCCACAGGACTGTCAGGCTTTACATAACATCAAAGTGTGTGTGTGTGTGTGTGTGCACATGTACTATGTGTGTATGTACTACATGTGTGTCTCATTCAAAATATTCCATAATTTATATATTTTTAACCACGAGCTGCCAGTTTTCCTTCCACTTCTTTGGTAATGAAAACACCTTAAGTTGCCTAAATTCACAGAATATTTTGGCCAAACATACCAAGATATATCATCTGTTCCATGACTAGCTGTTGAAGTTAGACAGCTTGTGCCTTGCAAATTTCTTTAAATGATGTGCAGATAAAAAGGAAAGCAATACTGGGACAGGGGCTGTCTGGGGTACAGCCCTGTGGGCCCACTCTCAGTTTTTCTATGGGTACATATTGTTCTGCTCAAACCTCTCTTTTATGGTGACCAACGGATTTAACAAGTTGGGATGCTTTTCTAAGCCTCCAAAAACACAACACAAAATTACCCTATTTGCCCTCCCAACTATGTCAAGGAAGAAACTCAAAAAAACCCCAAAAACAAATAATAAAAAAAACAAACAAAAAATTTCAGCCTATGAGGGCTTTAGTTAGAGGCTCATTTGCAACTGAAAAGATGAGGCTCGCCCAAACTTTGCACAAATAGGAACGTGCAAAATAGAAACTTCAGATAAGCTGTGGAAACAGGGTGGGATTTCCAGAAAATAGGGAAGAACTTGTCACACCCTCCTTGTCAAACTTTGCAGGATCACCACAGCTTCTCTGGAGAAACAGCATGTGCCGAGGGGGAAAGCAAGGAGCTTTCCTTTTGGTTCTGCTTCTCCTGTATAAACTGCTTGCCTAATTTCCTTTGCAATCAGAGAAATATTCAACTCAAACCCCATCATTTCCACATCTTATTCTGCCGTGTAGTTTTGCTACAAAGTCTCTTGCTACTTCCATTATTTAATATCACGAATATTTTACCAGGATCTCAGTTCTTCTCAAGCCCACGACTGCATTAGTGCTATCAAGTTAAAGCCTCCAGAGCAGGGGGAAGAGGGAGAGGCTGGAGCCACTCAGCACCTCCCAGCAGAGCCCCTCCAAAAGGCATCAGGGCCAGAGGGCCGAGTCCCTCTGCTCCTTCACACCGGGACAACACGGGAAGTTACACAGCCCGTCTTTCCCAGTGTTTTCTGGGGTAACCCTTGGAGCTTTTCCCCAGACAAGCAGAATAAATGCTTTGTCGCGGGTGGGTAGCAGGGTCGGGCTTCCCCCACTGCCGCTGCCTCCCGGGAGCACATGAGCCCTTCCCGGGACCGGCAGCCTGGGATGTGTCCTGCTGGGGCTCATCAGGGCCAGGGGAGGGCACGGGAGGGAAGCAGCAGCACCCCAGCCCTGGTCTGGCCGGCACAGAACCCCTCAGGGACATTCATCTGCCTCTGATCCCACCTCGAGAGCCTCCCTTTCCTCACGGGGGATGCATTCAGCCCCACAGCACGCCCGGACAAGTTTGCTGGCATGGGCTTGGAAAGGAAATACCCAGAAGAAACAAACGCCAGGAGGTTTGGTGGCAGCAGAGGGGGAAAAAGAAGTTTACACAATATTTAAAAAAATATATATTTGGGGGGGGCGTTAAAATGCAAAAAATAATTTCTTCAGGAAATTGCACTCCTTGGCTTCTTTAGACTAAGCCTGCCTCTGAACCAGGAAAATACTGGGAGGAATGTATGTAGGTGTAAGAAACACTGGCTTTTGCAGTGAATTTTCTAAAAAGTTTTTCAGTAGTGATAAGGAAGAAAATACAATTGTCACGTGCAGTCAGCACACAAAAAGTGGGCCTGGAAAGAGCTACCCCAAAGATCGATATTACAGAGAAGGGATTTGTATTTTTTATGGTAGCCTCATATCAGTTTGAATTTTAACTATGTATCAGGAGAAAGAAAAGAAATAGAGAATTCGGATTGATCTATGATCATCTCAGAAAACTACAGAACAAATTTCTGGACCCCACAGAGTACCTTGGCCCTCTTCAGGCACAGAAATTAAGTACAGGACCCAAGAGTGCCCGTCTTCACCTTGCCTCACTCGGCAGGACCGCTGTGTTACAGGGCGCTGCCCCAGAGGCCGCCAGGAGACTCCTGCAGCCATCACCCTCAGCAAGATTTCGGCAGCAGCAGCACGTTCAGGGGGACAGAACAAGAGAGAGATGTTATCACCATTTCCTCCCCCTTCCCTCAGGCGATTGCTCTTTAAAGAAACACTCCCTTCGAAAAAGGGAATTGCAGCAGCATTGGGCTTTCCCCGACCATCCATGCTGCCACTCCGTGAAGTTGCCTTCCCAAGGATTTGCTGAGCGGTGCTGTGTGGAAGACCAAATCTGTAGTCCAGAAATTTGTTGGTTCAACAAAAGGGATGGCTGAAACAAGCTGCCTGACAAAGAGCGTGCGCTTCCTGTTGTTGGCAGAAAGCGAGACTTCACGCTGTTCCCCCTTGCTTCCTTTAAAAACAGTGCCAGGAATTGATGTAAATTGGCTTCGGAGCATCTGACCCACAAAGCGGGGAAGTGAGAAACTGTAGGACCCGGGAAAATAGAGCAGTACTGGCCACCTATATCTGAATGTGTGCGGGGGGTTAATGTACTTGATCAGGTGGCATCGGCGATTTTCCCGTGAGACGTGCCCAAAGCGGCTGAAGCCTTCAGCGGCTCCAGAGAATTGTTTCTCGAGAGAAATCACTGAAGTGGTTTCTTCATCCACAAAAGCTCCACACGGCCGGGCACGCTGGGCACGCTGCCCAGACAGCTCAGTCGCACACTGGCAGAGGGGTCACCCGAAAAGTTAACTCCTTATCCTGCACAAAGGAATTCTGTCGGAGGCATCAGGAGAGGGTCCTGCACTGCTGGGTGCGGGTGGTGCTGGTGTTTGACTCTAGCGCAAGAGCACAATGATTTTTACTTCTGAGGCAATCCTAGGAGAGCAACAAATGCTGTTTACTATCAACCAAATCTCAAACGAATTGAGAATTTTGAATTAATTGGACTCGGTTCCTGTTACCTGTTGTGTACGTACATTTCAATGCATTTTCAGGATCTTCAGCCTGGGAGACTGCTCGTATCTGCTTATTTACTCTGTTATTAAAATTCTCAAGATCAAGGATCAGTTTAAATACAAATGCACTGTACCAGGATTTTCACCTCTTTTCCCAGCCCCAGCTGACCTGAGACATGAATTAAAATTAATCTTTTACAATCTTCCCTTGGTTAAATATGAAGTTCTAGAAATGTCAGCGTGGTTTTTGCAGCTGCCTCAACAAAAATCTTAAAAATTGAAGCTCACCCAACGAAAAAACAATAAATACAATAATTAATAAAAGTCCAGTAACAAGTCATTAACACTGGATGATTTTTAGTGACAGAACAAGAAAACAACGTTGACTACCCTTGGGCTTTCCTTAAGAGATTGGATGGACTTCTCTAGGAAAAGAACTCCATCTGGTGGCAGGCTACAAATAAAAAGCAACTCCACACCGCAGTGGAGTTCCTCTCCCTGGAAAAGATTGCTGTTACTGGAAATGGAGAGGATTTGTGTGGATAACTATTTCTCCATAAACTTCTGAGATTTATATAGGGTAGACTGAGCAAGGCATCCCTCAGGCTTGCTAAGCCTGTCCTAAAAGCAGGCAGAGCTGTCCTAAATGCGTGTGAGCTTATCTGGCTCCCATATCCCATCCCATAGCACGATTTCTGCTGCTGACAGCGCTGTGTGAGACATCCCCAGCCTGTGGAAGATGAGGAGCAGCGGTGCCATTGCCACCTGCGTCCACAGGCATGTGTGTCCAGGATATCAGGATTCACCCAAAGCCAATAACTACATTCCTGTGTAGTGATACAAATAATGCAGCACCACTTTTCCACTGCTCTAAGAGCAATAAAGACTCTTAAAACATGGATTTTTTAAATGGGATTGTTCTACAGACGAAACGTAACATTCTCTGGCGTGAATTCCCCCTGCTCTGGGGTGCCTAGAGGTGTGAGTTTTACTACAATGACTATCTAAGGAGTTGCAGTGCCACAACTATTTTTAAAAGCATGTGAGAAATAGTTTTCATGAATGAAACCACAGCGGAGCAGCCCCCAACGTGCTCGGCCTTGTCCCTTCTGAGACATTTACAGACAGAGCGTTAGTGTGAATTTTCAGCAGATGACAGCAAAAGGTTCTGAAAATTTGGTCTTCTGTTTCTTTGATGCAAAACTTCTGGTTTTGGAATGACTTCTGATATCACAATGTTTTAATTATCACATTTAATTTTTTTCAGTCAGCTCTCAGACTCACTGTCATATGACAGTAAGGCATCGCATCAAACAGGGTGGAACCTTTTAAATTTAGCATTAAAATCACTGAAAAAAAATCACAAGGCATGTGCAGAAAATAATGAACTGATGACAGAACTGTCCCTCCAAGCTTCTTCTTTCTCTCCAGTTGTAGCTATGCCAGCCCAGAGGTTCTGTGACCTTCTTGAAAGTGGAGTTTTCTTTTTGTTTTGTGCCATCACCACTAAATGTTTTTATATAACATTAAGCCATCCGCAGGTATTGAAAAATAAATCATCAATGGCAAAATAATCTGAATATATACTTTAATTTGTGTCTACATGTAATCGATCTCCCCACCCACAGCACTTTTCCATTTTCTCTGTTGATCATTTTCAAATTTTCTTTTTTATTAAAAGAAGCTGGCACCAGAATAGCTTGCAGACACCAGATTCCGGAGTTCATGCCCTCTCTGGAAAACAATTCTCCACCACTTAAGAAAAATCAGGACTATCTATAATGCTACATAAATGGCTATATCCTTCCCTACACCAGATCTGTATCCATTCTGAAGTGCAAATAATTGGTGTGCAAAAATTACAATATATCAAGAGAATTCAAACTCCCTATGTCAATATTTAGTCCTCTTCTTTTTTCTTTTCTTACTTGGTAAAAAAAGAAAAAAAAATCACAGGCCAAATAAGTTCTCCTTCTTCAGAACATTGAATTAAGTATGTGAGCATGAGCCATTTCATAACAACTCTTGTAAGAAATCTCACTGGTTACATCAGACCAGCAAGGAGAAGCAGTCACTAGTTGCAAGTGTCACCAAAAAATTACTCATTTGGAAAAGGAGAAAACAGACTTGTAGGTCTTAACCACCACTGAGGAATATTTGGGACTGGTGACATTTATTAATCAAAAAAATTCTGCACAACAGGTTTAGGTGGAACTGTCCCAGCTGGCAGAGATGCAGTTGCCTTTGGCTGTAGGCAAAAAGTTATAAAGACACAGTTTTACTCATGCCAGTGATTGAAAATCATAAAAAACCACTCTAAATTTAAAAGCAGAAGCCTAGGCAATTTTATCTCTTACTGCATTTTAACCCATAGTACAGAACTCAAAACCT
The DNA here is from genome assembly GCA_013398015.1 of Oreocharis arfaki. Taxonomy (NCBI): domain Eukaryota; kingdom Metazoa; phylum Chordata; class Aves; order Passeriformes; family Paramythiidae; genus Oreocharis; species Oreocharis arfaki. The sequence goes on from VZRR01002322.1 coordinate 600,486, forward strand.
CTAAGAATTGGGTAGGAATTTTCATAAGCCACTGCCCAGAATTTTGTGATCTACTTCTGAAAAGAAAAAGGCCAGGTTTTTTCTTCCCTGTAAACACACAATCATTCCAGACAGTCTTTCACAGCAATGCCTTAGCAGGCTGGCCATCATTTAATTTTAGGTGCTCAGGTGTTTCATTTTCGCAAAGCCCAGAGAGAATTTCAGATTGCAGCATGCCAGTTCCAAAACCAGGCAAACTAATCTGAAACTGGAATTTTCTATCAGGACAGTTTAGGGAAAGCCTGAGCTGCTGGGAGCTTTTCTCATGTGGCTTTGGTGAAAAGCCTCAGAGCAGCCTGGCCGTGCTTGATTACGCTGTAGCCAAAGGAGGATGTGATAAGATCAGAGGCACGAAGGAACACAAGATGTCACCCTACCCCTGACCACTGCAAACTGACCCAACTCAAACAGAGGGGTTCTCTTGGGCTTAGGGTGTTGTTTGGGAATCTGAGAGACCACCTCAGCTGCACCTAGGACCTCATGGTTGTGATGCTACAACCAAATCACATCCGCAGCAGCCTTGTCCCTAACTTGAGCCTGGACAGCTGAAGGTTCCCCTTTTCTGTTCCCCCCCTTCCCTGCCGAGCTAACGACTCCAGTCAAGCCTGGGTGAAGAAAGGGCAGTTGTTCCCCTTTTCCACAGCGACCCACAGTGAGGAAGCACTGCATCATCTCTCCCCCAGCCAGAAAGGAGATCTGGTATCTTCACAGCATCCCTGCAGCTTTCATTCACTTTCCTTGACCCTCAGTTTCTGAAAGAGAACAACATTGCCTTTTGCTTACTGCTCCATCTTTGCCACAAGAAAACAACTTCATATTCCTCTGGAACAGGTTATGTGCCTTGGCAGCATGGAAATACGGACACAGGACACACCTGCTCTGAATCTTTCTCGTGTGGTATTTTCTCAAGACAGAAATTATTAAACTGTTCTAACACCTCTGCCCAGTTAGTTGTAAAGCCATAATCAAAGTGCAGTAAGAGCCAAGCAACAAGGAATGTCAGAGGTTTCACTTGGGTCTTTCCTGCAGCAGGGACGATGGATTCACTGGTGACCATTAGAGATGGAAGAGCGAGGCTCTCCTGTGTAACTTTGCTGCTGAAACCAACCTGGGCAAGATGGGAAAACACACCAACTCCAGAACAACTTTGCTGCAAATGAACAATACATGGAAAAGTTCATCCATCTGCCACCCTGCACCCATGGTGAGTCCCACTCTGCTCCAGTTTCGCCCCTTATCACTGCTGAGCACTGCCATTTGGGGTATCTCAACACTGAAGAGATACGAGCACACCGAAGTGATCAGAAGTCTAACCAACAGGATATTATTAAAAAGAGTGGAAGAATGACATTTATTTAGTACAGGTGGTATTGTATTGCCAAATGAAAACAGATCTCAACTGTTTCAGGTACCTGCTACGAAGGGGTTGATTAAACCTTTCCCTGTGTCCGTGACATGAGCAATACAGACGGGATATGGCACAGAACATTTGCATCACAGTAACAGATGAGGCACTGGGGAAGAATTTTATTCACCTTCAATCTTGCTAAAGAAGAATCCAGGCAAGAAAGCCACTTTATTGATGGCTAACACTGAACATTTACCACTCTGTTTGCATAGCAGCATCTACTGAATACATCAAGTCCCGAGTGTGATCATATCACTGGTATTGGAATAAAGTCCAAAAAGAGACCAAGGTTTTTATAAGTACTGGACGTTTTTAAAGAACAAACCAGGCAAAACATGCATCAGGCATCACAAAAAATAACTCACCTTACACAAAGCAGGAATTTGAGGACTTTACTTAGAGTCCTTTCCAGACCCAAGACTCCGTGATAATGCTATTTTGGCTTCACAGCTACGACCCAAGATTTTATGAAGTTTCTCACCTAATGGGACAAAAAAAAAGCACTAGAGACCTATTAGCACTACAGCTGCTTATAGCTACAGCATCTGATGTGACTGATTTTCTACAGGTAAGATAAAGAACGGCAGTAAAGTATTAAAAAGCAAGGCTAAGAAATTGGGACTTCGGGAATGTTGTGTCTGCATCTTCCCTAAGCCCTGTGTTTACGTGACTTGTTCTGTGCTGGGTGCAGGTGTGAAGGTTTCATTCGGGGAGGGCTGCAGGGGTGGCCTCCCTGGGGCTGGGCACGGCTGGTTGCAGCAGACCCACGGAGCAGATGCCTGCACTGCAGCCCAGGGGACAGCCTACACTGGTTTGTTTGGTGAGTTGTTTTCCAGTGTCACGTTGGCTTGTGAGCAGTTCCCTAATTTCCATAATTTCTGTCAGAAAAAAATTGCCTTATTTCAAAAGGACAATCTTAGTGAGGCCCGTAAGAGGCCACTCTGGTTTCCATCCTCTCACCATTAGCAGGTGATGATCATTTCTGCCTCATCAGCTTTTTCCCCTGCTTGTGGTGGCACAGTTTTCCGTAAATGAAAATCCCCCCGGGGACTTTGTATGGCTCTGAGACAATTTAGCTAACTCAAATCCAAGACAGACTGAGGGAGTCTGAATTGCCTTGGTTATTAACAAGACCTCACTTTTCCAGGACTGCAATTATTTACCCTTAAAAGAAACTGAGAGATTGTGCACCCAACGTTGCTGAACCACAAAACCAGAGGAGAGTCCTGCATTTCTTCTTCCAAAGATCAGCCAGCCAAAAAGAATAAATAATGAAGTACATAGGCTTCTGCATACACTAAACAGATCCATTAAAGTGGATTTATCTGCACCATTTCCCTTAAATTACAATCATGCCCTATTTCTGTGCAATTTTCTGTATTTTGTGAAATTATGTTCCTGGCAGGCGGATCGCTGTGTGGAGGCACTGTCACAGAGGGTTACGAAACTCATCTTGGGCTGACACTGCAAGTCCTGCTGGCTCTGAGCTCTGCAGCAAAGCCCAAAGAATGCTACGTGGCTGAAGAGACGGTCGTGTCACCTGCATCATTACTAAAACAGAATAAACTTTACCTAATGGTCCCTTTTGCTATTTCTATGTGTTTCCTAAAAAAAAAAAAAAAAGGCATGTTTGTATAATTCGTGTAATGAATAACCTAAAAAGTAGGAGGAAGAACAGCCTTGCCTGGTGCTGTGCTTCTACCTTTTATCTCTTTGACAAGTTCCACTTTCAGGAGACAAATACAGAGGCACAGAACTTCTGTCCCAGTCCTTGCCACCTCAGGAGGAGCTTTATTCTCTTATCACTCACTGGTCCCTCCTTGCAGAGCATTTCTATCAACGTGTGAATATTCAGACACACAGATGACCACAGAATGCTCCCTTGGCATTGCAGAGTAAGGTCCAGCATAAACAAGGCAATTATTTAATCATATGTAAGGCATTTATTAACCCTTGAGCAACCCTTAGATTTCACTAAACAATTAAAATTCTCTAGTGTTTCATCCACTTCCCTGAGCAATGATTTTAAAAAAATGTTTGGAGAGAGCAAAAATCTTACCTAGTATGTGTTTACAGCTCTCCAAAACTGAACTTATAAGAGCAGACTTAATCTCATAACCTTTACCCAAGTGGCACAAAAGCCAGTTGTTTTGGACCACATCACACATTTACTCCTACAAAATAATCTAATTATTCTACTTCAACTATTTCAAAAATGAAGATAAATTCCCACACCTGAATTTTTACATCTCTGCAAAACAATTTCTAATACATACCAGACTTTACTAAAAACATGAGCTATGGATAAAACTGACTCATTCGATTAAATCAGGATGAGCTCCAAGAAATTCTAAGCCTTCCAAATTATTCTGAATTCAAGGCTCACTATGGTCTCCTGGGCCCTGTACTTTCCACATGCCTTTAAAAAATGCTAGCTAAACAGCATTCATCCAGAGAAATCTGAGGAAGAGCAGCTTTTAAGCTCCGCATTTTCCCCAATATGAGAAAAAGTTCTTTCAGAGAAACTGAAAACGAAGCACAGACAGCACAGCAGCCAGCTCTGCCACGCTAACAAAGGAATCCAAAGGAAAGATTTCCATTTATTTTCCTTCCGGGGTAGCTGTGTTCAGCCAGTGGGCAAGGACAGGTTATGTGAATAAAAGGCCGTGCATTCTTTCATGCATTAGGTATGAATGCCAAATAACAGCTAGCCAGGAATTTTACCATTGTTGCATGAGGACTTTTTAAGGAGCAGTGGAACCCAGGAGGTGTTGGGACATGGGATTTCTCCTTCTTGACCACTAGAGCCCAGCACTCTTGGAGTGAGGCATTTGATGGATGCAGCCGCTGCTGTTTCTGCTTGGGTGTCTGGCCAGGAGCAAGGCTGAGCCCCTAATCCAAACCAGTGGATACAAAACCACACACACAGTGACAGAGAGGGAGCAGTGTCTTTCTCAGCACACACACACACACAAAGGCACTTCCATACACCCACTCAGAGCCCCACCCTGTCCCTCAGCTCCAGCCTCACAGGATCCGAGGTCACCAGCGCATGACACAACCCCCACACGCTCCAGTTTCACAAGGACACCTCGCTCACTGAGGTGAGCTCCCAGACACTGCCCTGGGATTTTCCTTCATCAAATACCCATGCCCAGGCCCTGAGCCCCCTTATCCTGCCACTGGCAGGGCTCTTTCCAGATGCTGTTTTTCCTCCTTGCCAGCTTGTCCAGCCTTTAGTTTGGCAGTGAGTTTTGCTAGTGAAGTTTGCACACGCACAGAGATCCCTGCAGCACCTGGTTGCCCACACTGGCTACCCCATGGCTGGTCCCAGATCCTAAAGCCCCTGTGACCCAGACCTCCCAATAGAACACACCCACAAATGCTGATGCAGCACAGAAAGCGAGGTCAAGCAGAAAATCATCAGGAAAAAGTTTTTAATGAGAAGCTGGGATGGACTGCAGTGATGAGTCACAGGGCTGCCAGACAAGAGCGATGCTCAAGAGACCTTCCTCTTTTGTCCCCCCTTCCATTTTTCCATCCAAGTCCACATCCACCTCCACCCTCTCCTCCCTCTGCTCCTGTCTCCTCCCAAAGAAAGTGCCTCAAACTACTCAATACCATCTGTCCCAGTTTTGCTATATCCCTACCCAAAATTTTTATTTCTGCTATTACTTGAATCCCTTACTGATATAGCTTGGTGGATCTTGCAAGATTCCCCCCAATATTCCCTTCAATTGTATGTGAGGTTTGATCACCTTCTCCTTAAACACCAGTGAAATTCATCCATCTTTCTCAGCAATCTGTAAATTCTGTCAGCCTCTCGCTGCCTCTGCTGTTCAGCAATTTCTTGTATCATGACCGGCAGTTCCTCATGGTCTTTTCAGCTGGAAAATCCTCAGCCAGAGTCTGGACATCTGCCTGCATAATGTAAGGATGTTTAATTTCAAGACAGGAACAAAAAGTGCAGATGCACTAAATTGCCACAGGTTTTACATGTGGCAGTGCTGAAGTCCTCAACTTCCTGGGAAACAGCTGGGATGCAGCTCATCTACTGCAGCCAAACGTCTGGTTCCAGGTTTCATAGAGCTCCAGGTCCCTGGGGGACACGCTGGGCCGCACCGTCCTCAGGGCGCTCTCAAAGTCCAGGAAAGAGATGGGCCGTACCTGGTCCGGCGTGATGGTTGCAATGTCCACGGACTGCAGGCTGCGGATAGGGCCCAGAGAAGCTTCCCGACAGAGCTGTGTCATGTCTGCCCCAGAAAACCCATCGGATCTCTGGACTATGAGGTCGATTTCCTCTTCATTTAGAGAGCAGTGCTCCTTAGCCATCAGGCGGCTGACAATCTGCTTCCTGGCGGAGGCTTCTGGGAGAGGGATGTACAGTCTCTTCACCAGTCTCCTTCGAGCAGCTTCATCTATTTCCTGGGGTCGATTTGTTGCTCCAACCACTAGGATACGATCTTCAGAGGAGGTTGTTGCCCCATCTAACTGCACCAGAAATTCAGTTTTTATTCTCCTGGACGACTCATGCTCCCCCTCTGCACGCTGGGACAACAGGGAATCGATCTCATCGATGAAAATCACTGCTGGCTGCTGACACCGCGCCACAGCGAACAGTGCACGGACCATCTTCTCCCCCTCACCCACCCACTTGGAAGTCAGAGAGGAGGCACTGATGCTAAAAAAAGTTGCTCCAGACTGGCATGCAATGCACTTGCCTATGAGGGTCTTGCCAGTCCCAGGGGGCCCAAAGAGAAGAATTCCTTTGGGAGGACCACGCAGGCCAGTGAAGATGTCTGGCCTGAGCATGGGCCACACCACTATTTCTTTTATCGTAGCTTTGGCAAACTCAACTCCAGCGATGTCATCCCAGCCGACCGGAGGCCCGTGGTCCATGATCTCGTGCATGATGAGTTCAACCATTTTTGGTTCTATGTTTTTCAGCCGTTCATCCACAGGCAGCGATGGATCTGTTGATCCCCCTACGTGAGGTTTATACTGTGCTCCTCCATTTTCACTTCCCTCTTGTTTTGGAACTGGAGGCACAAACTTGCCGAACGGACCCCGAGACCTGCCTGCACCCAGGGATTTTTTTACACCTCCATATGACGAGACTGGTACACGCTGGTTTTGAGATTTCTTTTGCTGATCCACCCACAGCTGTTCCTTTGCAGTTTTAAACCCAGGAGCACTGCTCTCTTCATTTCTGTTTCTCTGCCCTGAAAAACCACTAGTTTCTGCAGAAAGGGAAGCCTGGAATGGAGCAAGGCTAGGAATAGCTGTGCTGCCTTCATCTGCCAGACCATAGAATGCTTTTCTCTTCTCAGAATTTGCAGACCAGGCAGGTACAGATGACTGGTTGAAAAGAGACAAATTTTGTCCATCACAATAGTTACCTGACATTTTCAGAGAACTACTATTAGTGGCTTCTTTACTTCCAAAGAGCGGAGTTGCCTGGAAACCTGGATGAACCTGTTTGCTTAAGGAGGCTGAAGAGGCAGGAAGTGTGTCTGAAGTTTTGGTCACAGGAGGCACACTGCTTTGAAAGGACTTGGAAGATGAGGGATGCTCAAGAAGATCGGGTCCCTGACTCGCACATTTTGCTGAGCCAGCACTGAGCTCAGTCTCCCTGGTACTGCCGAAGACACCGAGTTTAGGAAGAGCTGGAGCAGCGGAGGCACTGACCCCTTCATCAGCTCGTACACGGGCATCTGCTGGTGCCATCTGAGAGCTCTGCAAAAATTTGCCAGCCTGCATCCTCTCTTGCACACACTTTAATTCAAATACATTATCTGTTGTCAAGGCAGATTGCCACTTGTCACTGTCACTTTGCTGACATTTTGCCAAAGTCAAAATGTTTTCTGCATAGTTATTCAAGCCAGTCTCTGCGTTGCCAGAGTCAATAATCGCGGAGTATTTCTCTGCGTACTTCTTAAACAGGTTGGCAGCGCAGACCTGGGAGATCTCGGAGTTTGCCCATGCATATTGAATGCGCAGGATCTTGGCACGGTATCCATCTGCCTTCTGCCTGGGCGTGCAGGTGTCAGAGGTGACATCAAAGTAACTTTTCTGCCAGTCACTCAGGTGCAGCGCGCTGGGGGAGGGGGCCTCCATCACTGACACTGGAACAGACAGAATACCTGCAGTTACAAAATGCAATCTCACACCACTTGCACCGTCTGCTTCCCCCCTTTCCTAAATACCTACACAGGAAAACCTGAATTATTTTAACTGAGAGAAACAGAGCAGGAGGTCTTGCAAGCTACTTAGCCAGCCCGGACACTTTACTGTTTTCAAAAAGCAACCAGCTTTGTGGTGCAAAGGCATTTAGACTGAGGCTCGCTTTTCTTCCTTGTTCAAAGAAAGAAAAGAAAAAGAAAAAAGTGGGGG
>VZRR01002322.1:611099-670397 GCA_013398015.1 Oreocharis arfaki
CCATCCCGCGTGTTCCCTTCGGGTCCCTTCGGGTCCCTCCCGCGTCCCTCCCGCGTGCTCCCTTCGGGTCCCTCTCGCGTCCCTCCCGCGTGTCCCCCCGTCTCCCTCCAGTCCTTCCCGGGCCACTCCAATGTCCCCCGCCGAAACCCCGCCGGCGGCCCCGGGCGCTCCCCTGGTGCTGGTGTCTCGGCCCCCGCGCCTTGCCAGCGCTGCTCACACGCTTCGGAGAAACCTTTCTGATGAAGGCTTGGTTCTGTCATGCTCACTGTCTACCCAGGCCGTTTTCAGTCGCAGTAGAAAATGGAAACGTGGAGAAAGTGGAAAATGGAAACGTGCAGTTTCTGTGAGGCAGACGAGGCCTTTACGTTCAGATCGGTGACTGAAGGAGCAGGATTGCTGTGGCTCTTCCTGTGTCAAACTCGAGTTTGGCAGCCCAGAATGGCACGGCAGCCACCTCCCATCAACATTCCCCAGCTAGCCGCTGTTTGTTCCTCTCCTCTCAGTCAGAAGCCCCTCCGGATGCCCTTTGCTCAGCTCACAGGCAGCCAGGCCAGCGGCGTCCCAGGTTCTGTCCTTGGCAAAAGCCCTCTGCACAGGATGGGCTCCACAGGAGGCAAGTTCCATGAATGATGGCCCAAGCACAAAGCCGAGGCTGCCCTGGTGGTGACTTCGCAGCCAGTGATGGGTACCTGGCCCTGACACACACAAGCACTTGACCTCCACGGCCACCTATTTCATCTCTACCCCTGTGGCACTCGCTGTGGGGCCACCACAGCAGTGTCAGAAGGGGATGCTGCCTAACACTCCTGAAAACAACAGCTGCTGGGCAGGCCTTTTTGGGACAACAGCTCTGACAAGGACAAGATGAATGGCACAGAGTTTTACAGGGCAAAAGACGGTGGATGTATCCCATGAACTGAATGTGGTGCTGGAGTCCCCAGATGGATCACACCAACCCACGTTCCAATTAGCACACCAACCTAGATGCAAATTAGCACTCTAAGCTGCAGTTACACCTCTGGTATTAACACAGACACTTCTGTGTGGGTGAACATTTCATTTCCCGTGAGGAACCTTTCCTGCAGTTACTGTCAGGTTTTTGTTATGCATGAGGCTTGTTATACCATTAGTGCAGACAGCATATTAAACTGTCTGTGCTGGTATGCAAGCTATCATCTCAGACCCCACTGGGCTAACATTTGTATAGTTTGTGATTCTGTTGCCATCAAATTTTTCCGAAGGCATGCTTGCCCAATTTCCCTGGGGTTGCACAGGGGCAAGGAGCAAAGCAGCCTTGGGGACACAGGCTGCAGACAGGCAGGGCTAATGTGGGCCCCTTCCCTCTCCTACCTGATGGCACTGGAGCTGCAAACCAAAGCCAAAGCTGGGCAGCTGGCTCCAGTGGCAGATCCAGCTGCAGGACTGTGCAGAACTTGGCAGAACTCGGCGCGTCCCTCCTGCGTCCTCCCCGCGTGTTCCCTTCGGGTCCCTCCCGCATGTCCCCCCTCCCTCATGTCCCCCCCGCCCCGTCCTTCCCTTTGGCATTGGCCCTGGGTATGGCCAGGTATTTTTCAGATTCCTGTTGCTGAGGAGGAAACTTCCTGCAGGAAAATTTACAAACTCCTATTTGCAAAGTAATTTGAAGGACACATTGAAAAAAAGTCCTCGGTGGTGAAAATCAGGGTACTGACTTAATATGAGTGGGGAAGTTGGATCTCTTACAGTGCATCTGGCATGACTGAGATGGGAAAAGCTTAGTTAAGTACAAAGAGACAGTAGTCTTAGTTTTGTTTCCATTTATTAATATTGCCAATTAAAACCTATATGTCTCTTCAGTAGGTTGTGGATACAGATTTTAAAGGGAGTTGACAGCACATTAATTATAGTTAGAGCATTAAACTTCTGATTATTTTTCCATTTAGAACATACAAACTTTACGTACGCTATGTAGATATTATCCATTGATGGTTATTTAACTTGCCCCACCAACCACCCTGTTCTTCAGGATTCTCCGTTTTATTTCTCATTTGCTGCTGTCTTTGAGCAATTCAAGTTCATACATCTCAAGGTTTAGACTGCTGTTGTAAGGCAACTTCTGTGTGTGTGCTACTCAGCACATATGGTAAGCTTCAACAACAAAACAGCCATGAGCAGAATCTTGTATGTAAAGGCAAGAACAAATTGGAAATTTAAGAATTACAATGCAGCTCAGAGTATAATATATTACCAATATTTTCATAAATACATATATTTTCAATATTTCACCATCAGTAATAAAATATATTTATAATCTGTCATTAAGAATGTAAGCACTGCACTCTGCTATTTAAAAAAAAAAACAACTAAATTGAGGTTACTGAAAAGTCATGTTTCTTCCCTCCTTCTCTAATAGACACAGTCTTCCTTGAGATGTGGGTATTCTACTGAAGTACAGTTCTGGGATTTTGTAATTATTTTTAATATCAAACAGTATTAATCAGCACAGACTCTCAGCTTTTGCACACAAGGCACAATAAATCCAGGTTAACATATTAACTAGTCCTAAATACAGTGTTTCTCACAGATACATTGCAAAGCTACAGAACAGAAACAGCAGTTATGTTCTTCTTTTAAAATGTTCCTTTCAGTGCTTGTTCTTGAGTTGATTACATAGCCCAGATTTCCTTTTCAGATGACCTAACTTTAATAGTCTAAGAAGGAATTATCACGTGGGGAAAAGAGGGTATGAGAGACTGAATACTATGAAGGCCATCACTAGCTACATATTCGAATCATCTGAGAACTGTGTTCTTCAGGTTTCTGTACTGGGCTAGCCATGGGGAAATGTAATTCCATGGGTCTCATCACTGCTGTTTATTAGAAGATTTACTTATGTCACTTCTTTAAAAAAGAAAACAAAAATTAACTTTTACTCTGTCTATATTTTAAATTGGCCTTTATCTTAAATTTTTTGCCAAGAGGAGTTTTGGTATCTGGACAACAGCCACTTCTGAAACTGATACCCAGATACTGAAAAATGTTTAACTGAATGTCAGTTTTGGCAATATTTTCCCACAAATGTCTAAAGGGATCTATGTCTAATTCTGGGCTGTTGGGGACATTTTACCTCTCCTGGGTTTGGATGTGCATCCTGCATCCCAGTTTTACAGCAGTTTGAGGCTTACACAGGTGGGCATCATTTGTCTCTGCTCTGGTTTCCATGGAGCAGATTTCCAGCAGAATCTTCTTATGTTCACTTCAGTGGTGCCTTACCTTATGCCTTTCTTTTCCAATACTCATTAGTCAGATTTTTAATTTCAATTATAGTCACCTAAGCCCAAAGCAACTCCATTTCATTTCAGTGGAATAACCCTGGATTTACTCTGTAACAGCTTTGATCCAAATCTGATCTCCCTCCCTTTTTTTTTTTTTCCCCTGGACAGACCTGGTTATATATTTCACATACAAAATACTGGTCTGTCTCACAGAGAAGGTGTAATTATCTCTGGCTCCAAGATTCTAGAGTTTTCATAACGTAAAAGTTGTAAAATTGTATCAGTGTGGAAGATACGTGTTATGGATGAACATTGATTTCTAGGTCATGAGATCTGAATAATGTTGTTAAAAAAAAAAAAAAAAAGATAACAGAGGAAGGGAACAACTGCCAGCATTTTTTACTCTCTTCAGTCTACCAATCTATTGCATTGTGCTGCCACAGAAAAGCTAGATTTCATATTGGTTCTGCTAAAGAGAACGATGCTATCAAAATTTCTGACACTGTAGCCGACAATGGTGTCTTGGGTCACTCACGTGCTCAAATATTACTGGGTTTTACCAAAGTCATTGGTCATCCCTTTCTTCATCTGTTACCAGGGAAATCAGTTCCTTAAGCAAATAGTAATCCTTCCCAGTTTGCACCCCAAAAGGGAGAGATTAGGAATCACCAGAAAAATCTACCTGGTCCGTATTCAAATTTGTTAAGGTCTTCTGGAAAGACAGAGGTAGGAGCAGACGATGTGCCAAATTAACTGTCCTGATCCATGTTCCCAGGTCTACTTGCAACTACCCAGCCATAGGAAGTATACTTGAAAGGGATGGAGGAAGAAAGCTGAATAATTGTGCAAGTTGCTCAAGAGGCTTTAGAAGACAATATGAGCAGTAAAAGGAAGATTGAAATGCAAATGTAGAAATTAATCCTTCATATTATTTTTCTTGGAGCAGCTATTTATGTTGTTCTTATTTACACAGAAATAACTGTCTAGAATTTATGTTTTTAAAATGGCAGAAGTACTTCTTGACTTGATATTGTTCTGACTTCCACCTCTAACTTTCATTTTAGCTCTTCACTGTGCCCACCTTTGACAGGATGACATATCAATGGTTTGTGTCAAATACATATGATTTGACTTTCTCTGAAAGAGGTTTTCCAGTATTTTCATATTCCATTTATCACTGTTAATGGAAGAAAACCACTGATGGGGGCACCACAGCATATTTTGGGGGTTAGTTCTCTTACTTTCTATTTTTATTGCCACTTGTTTACTTGTTTGTTAGCTAATTTGAGAAACTAAGAGTAACATTTTTGACATCACATGTCTTAGCACATTTTGTCAAAGATTTATTACACAATGAAGTAACCAAAATGGTAGCCATAAAAACAAATCACAAGTCAGTTTCACAAAACATATCTTACAGACTATTTTCAAGTAATCACTGCTGATAATAACTTGATTAAAAATATAGAATACCAGGTAGCACATGGCTTTTGACGAAACCCTTCAGGAGGAGCTTTTCAGGGACCTCATTATGAATGATCAATCTGGAAACCAATAGCCAGCAAAACCTATTTGCTGGTATTTGACAAAATTACTGTTTTAAAAGGAAACCATTCAGGGGAAAGTAGAGAACCTGCCAGAAGGATGATAGTAATCAGTTAGTGCTCATTCCCCTTGGTCTGGCTATGCAGTGAAGGAAGTCTTGAAATCCTTTGTCCTTTGTTCGTTAACAAAATTACTGCAGCAAGTGTGTCATGACATGACAGTGCCCCAAATCCTTGCAACTACATTTGTGCAGGCCTATTCACATATTAACATAACATATTTAGAACCCAAACAGGTTACTGAACTTCCTCAACTTGGATTCTTTCTGCACTCATAGTAATGTTAAATTAATTGGCTAAAACACCTCTCAGTTTCATCTGTGAAGAAAGGAGGGGGCATGCTAGAGGTGAATGGGGACAGCAGAGGGAGCACCAACCCTTCCATTTCCATTGCTTGGTTGAACAAATGCTCTTGACTACAAACTGGTAAGAAATGACAGCTCGAGTCTCCTTGGCTATGTGCACCTGGAAACAGGCAAGATGAAACTACAGTACAGAGAAGGAGTGACTAAGGTTACAACACAACTTGCTGGCAAGGATTTTGCTACTGCAGCTGGGCCATATAACAACAGGTTTTGTATTTTTTTCCTTCATAGTTTGACTTTCCCACCTGCACCTAAAATAAAACTTGGCAACACAGAGAAAGCCAGTTAATTACTTCATCTCCACTTATACTTCACTGCTGTTACTGCTGGTGGTGGTTTTAAAGGCATGTTTTCAGAAGATCAGTTGCCAGCTGTGAGATGTGCTGCCAGGCAAACTTGACGTGGGTGGATTCCACTGTGCGGGAACAAATAGCAAAACGTAGCACAAACTTCTCTCGCAGGTGGCACGGGACCAGATGGATCTTCTTGGCATCATTTATGCTTTGAAGAAGTGCCTCATTTAGTTCATTTGAGCCCTGAAATCATTGTAATTCAATGGATATGACAATGAATTCCAGAAACAAGTCTGGAAAATGTAAATTCCACCAAGCAGCCAAGCCCAAGTAGCACCAGTAACAAGCAGCCATTTTCTCATCTCTCAGTGCTTTGCCATCAAAGGATCACAAAAAGACGATGATGTAAGAGTTTTGAGCCACAAAGAGATGTATGGATTACCTTGGGTTTAGGAGCAGCGTTCACACTGGGGCCTTTGTGATAGCTGCCCTTTTGTGACCTAAGGTCGTGAGCTATGTTAAAAGCATTACTTATTGTATCCATGTTATTACACTCTTCTTGGATCTAATCAAACAAACATGGGAGGAAGGTTTGCAGTGGACTGTACTAACTTTCCTAAAACAAACCTTCCAGTCTTCACTTAAGCATGGCTGCTGTGAGAGAGTCTTTTGAATATGAAATCTTACCCTTAATTAAGAAATTTTTAAGGTAATGTATCTCTGGCCTAAGTAGGTTTCATGTTATCAGTGGAAACCCTAAAACAAGTTCTAGAAGAATTGTCCACCGGAGAATCCCTCAGAGGAAGTATCTTAGCTATTGTGCACCCTTTACTGTCTCCATTACACTGGTGATAACACACAATTTCAAGAGACTCTGGGAGCATCTGCACTTTAACCACAGTGTCCCCTTACTGAGCACTGACTGTGGAAAAGGAGTCGCAAACGGCCAAATGCGTCTGTTCCGCAGCAGTTGCGTTACAGTGGCAGCATCGGTCTTCTTGAAAACTTCCTGATCAGAAAACACCTTCTCTCAAATCTGGGCAGTTGTGACTTTCCTGCTTAGCCTTTCCCATATAAAACCAAAGCATAAGGCAGACAGTTTCCCATTGGCAGCAAGGATAAATTATCATTCTTGTGTTTTTAGATCATATTAAGAGTTAGAGTTGAACCCAAGCCAAAACCTTGTTCTGTCTTACCACAAATTGTTATGAATTTTGTGTGACGTCCTGAAATTCATGGCTTAGCCTTACTCTTCTAGGAGATATTTATGCAACTGAACTGCTCCTAACTAAGAAAATGGACGAACTTTGGTGTTTGGAAAGTCCCCACCTATTACAGGTCAGTCACTGGTGACAATGATGTCCTGCTTTCTTATAAAAGGTAATGCATTATTAAAATGACAATCCTTGCCTTTAATATCAAATGCACAGCGCTGACTTTCAGGCAATACAAGCAGTTATAGGATGTTAAGTTGGCAGGGGTGAGGGGAGGAAGGAGAAAGATTCATTTGTCTTTCTTCTGTTCTACTCTCACAGCTCCACCTTAGGGCTGCTGTGACACTTGGGTGTCATGTCAAATTGAAGCTGGCAGTGACTAATCCTCTCCCAGAGCTTTGAGAAGCCAGCTTTGATTGAGTCTGCGAGCTTCAATAAGACAGCATTCTCACCCCCTTGGAGAAATTACTAGCTTGACTTGTATTCATCTGCAGTCATGACAGGGAGGCCTAAAACTAACCCTTTGGCATGACATATTTGATGAAATAATTATAATATGAAAGTCATGGGTAATTAGTCCATTTGCTCAACAGTGTGAAAGGCAAAAAATTAAAAGTTACAGCTAAGCAAAAAAATAAAAAAGGGCTTCTCAAGAACAAAGGAAGGAAGAAAAAAAATTCATATTTTTACAGCTGTGCAGCATTATATTGTTCAAGTCCCCTGACCCTTAGTCCTACTGTAACTACATAAAAGTTAAAAATATCCTGCTTCTAAGATGTATCTTAATACAAATTATAAAATGACAGAAAGATTTTTGAAGGAGTGATATAAAAAGCAAATAAAGCTGTTAAAATACCTATAAAAACTCTTAATTTGAAAGCTTGGTAGTTTTCTTTTTCTTTTTTTGGATCAGGTAGCCAAGAAATTAAAACACTGCTCTTTCTACACTGGTTTTCAGTGGAATCAGGCCTTTATTCTACAACTTGTCCAAAGGTTTCTTAGCTAAAGGTCCAATATTTACCTCCTATTGTAAAATTGTCTTTCCCTTTAGATGTGATTTCTTCCTCTGAATCATGAGGGACAGGAGAACAGATGTAGATGAGCTACTGGTCTGATCAAAAGTGACAATTCCTGTGTTGCTATGCTCTATTTCACCAGAACTGTTCCTTCAAAGTAAATGTAGAGCACTGACTAACAGCTGTCTCTAGATCTGCAAAACTAGTGTTTGCTAGTTCCATGTGAGAGAGCAGACTGCAACCAACATTTTTTTATTGAGCAATAAAAGCCACAGAATCTATCCCTCAATATCTTTTAAAAGTTCTTGTTAGGAAAGAGATTATATTCGTGTTTCCACTTACTGAAAAAACTCTACATTCTGTAATGTCAGATCCCCTAGACACAGGGTCTTTTTCAATTTTATTTTAAACAGTATAAATTCATACAAAACCATTTTCCTATTCCAGATGAATTCACCATTACTTTGTTATTTACTTGTTAGCTTCTTCAGCCAGCTGCATCAAACTCAGGTAACTGGGACAACTGAATGACTGGAAAAAGAATTTGTTAAAAATAGTAGTACCACACTATCCAGAAGGAGAAAAGATGTGCTTGGAAGCCTTCAGAAAAGCTAAAAGCTCATTTAGGTATCATGTTAACTAGAAAACTCTAGTGCTGTTATTATTATTGTTGCTTGGTGGTCAGATTCAGTGTCACAATCCAGTCCTTTACAGCGGCTTTAGCTGAAAGTTCCTCTAAAAACTGAGTTCATTACCTAAACTAGGATATTGATCCCTTTTTAACATCTGATTAAAACAAATGAGCTCTCCCAACTACTGCAGCTTTTAGGCTCCAAGTGCAGAATGAATTTTCTAGTTTCTGTTGGGCAAGGTCTCTGCATCAATGAACTTGGCACTTTGAGAAATTTTAGGGAATAAAAAGCCAAACAGTGCAAAAGGATCATGTTAAGCAATAAAATGCAGACCACGGCCAAGGGCAGTTGGGAAGCTGGCCTCCCATATAACCTGTTTAAACATATCTTGCTTCAGTTTTCCCAGTTCAACCATAGAATTTTATAGATAAAAAAGCAGCCTTTAAAAAAAACAATAAAAAAGTGTTTAGTGTTTTAATTTTCATCTATGACAGTAATTTTTAAATAAAATTGAGTATTAAATAATACACATAAGAAATTAACTTGGCAAGAAACAGGTAATAGACACTCATCATATACAGAAGCCTAGGGAAATACACTAAAACAATCATCTTTGTCATAGCTCATCATGCATAGAATGTAACAGTCATTTTGATGACTGGTTACAACATTTGTTTGCCTTGACTATATATTTCCATACCTTAATATGCTTTCGTTTCTCTTAAGCTTTTGACTCAGTTTTAACAAAGTTGTCTTAAGCTTTTTTCTTTCATCTGCTTTGTTCTAAACAAACTCCCTTTAGTTTCCTTAAAAAAGAATCAAGTATATTAACTATAAAGACTGTATTTAATTGCAGGTTATGGTGTTGCTACAAAACATGAGAGAAGAAATAGGAGATCTTAGCTGCCTTACCTTCAGCCGGAAGCAGACCAGTCCCAAGACAACCTCAGCACAGATCTCAAACCTTTCATCCTGAAGGACTAAGTGTTCAAATTGATGCGACAGCCTGACGTGCTGAGAAGAGAAAGAGAGTATCTACATTGTATACATTTGTTTCAGCAAGAGAAAAGGTGTGCTGAGGTATTTGCCATTCCTTTGCTCTGTTCCTTCTGCTGATGTGTGATAATATTCACATACTGCCATCTGTTTGTGTTAACTTCCATCCCGTTTATGACTTCCAGAGACCATATGGAGCCATTGCTGTATTAGTACCTCAGTCTGTTTTAGGCAGTACTGGTCTACTTCTTGAGACACTTCTGCACAATTTGGTATCATACCACATTAAGAGTAAACAATTTTAATAATCCTCCTTTAGGTTTTATACCACTCTTAGTTTGGCTAGGAATGGCTATGGAATCCAGAAGTCATTAGAGGGAAAGGGGGAAATGCACAGACATACAGGGAAAAAACTGTCACAATTTCAGTGCAAATTAAGCTGAAAAGATACACTTTTTAGAATAGTTCACTTAATGTGAGGAAACTGTGAAGAAATGGAGAACTTGCTCACTATTCTGACCTGGGTGCTCCAGTTCAGTTGAAAAGAAAGTTGATGGCAGTATAATTAAGAAAATTGATAGCAAATCTCAGCAGACCTGTTGAGACGTTACTGAGGCAAAAACAAATGACACTGGGCACCAAGCCAGAGCAATTATTTTGAAGCAGATGAAACCAAAATTCAAATAAATAGGAAAAATACCAACAGACATACTAAAAACCAGCTAGGAAGTCTCAACATCAGTCAGTGATACTTGCATACTCACACCATGTTTTGCTTTGCTTTCTTCCAAGTAGAAAATGAATTTAAAAGCACCTTCAAAAAACCAACCCATGTTCTCATCAGGTACCTGCAGTACTTTATCCAGTCCCCCTCCTACTGGCTACTATCATTAGCTTAGGGTTCACTAACATAAAAAAAACCAAAAAAACCAACCAACAAACCAATCATCCAACGTAACAAAAAAGATAAGACAACAACAGCAACCAGCCATTTGAGTTGTAGTTTGTCTTCATGCAATAGCCAATCCAAACCAAAAATTATCTGAAATATCTAAAAATCATGTTTAAAGGTTCTTCAGTCTTTATATATTTAGGATTGCAAATAATTTTACAAAAATGAAACATATCACTTTGGGGCAAGCTTAAATGGGGAATGTTTCATCTCACTGGAACTTCTTCCAAAAGGACAAAAACAAGGCAAAACAGAAATTATAGAAAAGGAGAAAAAAAAGAAGGAAAAAAAGCCAACATATTTTGCAATCTTAATCATAGCTTTCTGATTTTTTTTTTATTTCTTAAAATAGAAAAACATAGTTTAGATTGAATCAAAACATTGCTTCAAAACCTTCATATTGGGCTTACTGGTACCCTATGCAACCAGCCAGTTTTCCTGTTGTTACCACGTCCGCTCTGCTGTTTGTTACATCCATTTATCATCTCCCTCTAAAATTACCCTGAAAGCTCTGTGAGTCAGGAATGCGACCAGTAAAATGCCCAATCCCTTCCAAGGCGTTTGAATGTTCTGCTAATACGAAGAGCATGAATTTACAGCTGTGAAATCCAACCAGAAGTATCTGCATACATACAGATACTTGTATGCATAATAAGTGCATGAAAAACATATGTGAAATAGGCACAGGTGTTGTAATGGTCTGTTACTGTCTCCTCCTGTCCTCATATCCTATAGCTTTAACCAAACGTCTTTTACACAGCTCTGCAAAATTCTGCACTGCCATGTACCATGTCTTGGAAATCAAAGCCATAAAACAAATCATGTTCAATGGCATAAGAATTTCACAGCTGTCCAGCTGAATGTAATCACCAGCTGAATTTCATTCAAATTTATCTGGGTAAGAACTGAACAAAACAAACATTTAAGATTTGGCTTACTGTGAGAAGTTTGTACAAGAAAACTCCAGACCCAAGCCGTGCATTTTATAGCAGGTACTTATGTCCACTTTTTGAATTAAATGATTTTTCAGGAATTTGAAAGAAATAAAAGCAAGAGAAAATAGAAAATTTTTAGTTAAGTCGCAAAGCAAAATTCTAGAAGTATTTTGCATTCATGTCTGGGTGCAAATACATTTACCCACAGCAAGTCTTAACAAACAGCAATAACTAGGAAAGACACTGGGGGGCACCAAGCGTTTTAGGTTTTACAGAACTGGAAGGACAGAAAGTGGTGATTTAAGTGGAGTTTCACGTGTATAGCTTTGCCTAAGTACAGTTACCCATGGCCCTGCACCTTTGAACCATAAGCTATTATCCTGAATTGCTCTTACAAAGACTGCTGCAACACCAAAGTTAAATATTATTAAGCCTGGAAGTTCAAGCTCTGTAAAACTGCAGGGCATTTAGGTATCACACATGCCTCTCTTAAGTCCAAAAGCTGTACCCACGCTCTGAATGTGAGCATGGCAATAACTCTCAGGAGGACACGTGTGGCTTTAGTGCCTCAGCTTTTCAAGACAGGCAGGCACACTGTGAAAATAAAGTCCCGTTTGGAAAACTGCAGGCACTGAAAATAAGGATAGAAAAGAAGTAGAAGACTGACAGGCTGTTCTCAGTTTTCTGCTGAATGTGTATATACCAAGCCTGACCTATGGATATCTTGAATCTCCAAGTGCTTTTGATTTTGACATATGTGTCAAGCTGTGTCCCTAGCACCATTAACTTAAAGCTGGCATTCAAGTATTATTTAACTTTTCAAAATTATTTTATCTAGAGCTGTTATATGATTTAACACACAATTTAATTTATATGACTGTGTATGTGGACATACACAAACCAACTCACATACTGTTTCTAGAAATACCACTTGGGCAATCCCTTCATCATGTGGGTTCTCAAAGTGGAATCACATGGACTGTGTTAGTGTCCTGAAATATCTTGGTAAATAGGAACAGAGTAACAGCCCCAGTCATTACAGTGAAATTTAGCTGATTGAGAAAAAGAGGCTTGTAAGGAATTTTTATATGTCACTATTATCTCAGGTAAATAACCATTGCTTTTCTGCAGTGAGAAAGGAAACAAGAGATCTAAATAAATTGGTTATTCTGGATAAAGGGAAATGTCTTACATAATCAATAATAGGAGCAATAAACTTGTGAGGCACTAGGATGTGGTTTCTATTTAAAAAATCTGTATTTCTGTATATATATCTGTGAATAAATCTAAAGCTAAAGCTAAAGCTAAAGCTAAAGCTAAATATAAATATAAATATAAATATAAATATAAATATAAATATAAATGCTTCTGCATTGACATGTTTAAGGTGAATTTTAATTTTTGGGCAAAACCTTCAAGAGCAAAAATAGTTTTTGATTGCATGGAGCTTCTCTGAAGCATCAGAGTACACCATTGTGTTTATGCAGATAAACATACTGGCGTAGTCTTGATCACTTCGTACTTTTTCCCCCATAGATTTCACCTTTTTGCTTGCCTTAGCCTGCGTCCCACCACGCTGAAGGAAAATGCTGTCAAGAGTCTTCTTAACAGCCACTTGGACTGTGCCACTCTCCAGTTTAAATGCTATCTCTAGCATTGCTGTTCTTTACAGTTCCAGTTTCTTGGACTCTACTGTTAATTTTTAATGGAATTCATTATCCTCAGTACACTGATTACTTCTGGTCCTAAGGAGGATTCAGCTGAGTCAGAATGTTCATAGGGATTGAATATAAAAACACACTAGCTACTAAATGCCTCAAATTACTTCTGAGCTCTTTGAGAGGACTTAAACCAACAAAGGAATAATAAATAGATGGTCAAGCGGTTTGCAAATGGGCCATTTGGGTTTCACATTTATATAGACTCTGAGTGGTTGGCATCAGTCCAGAAGACTGTTGTTGTTGTTGGTTTTGCCCTCTTTTTACATCTCCTCTGTGGCTTTGGGACTTACCTCCAAAATTTGTATTTGTCTCTCCCCACATCCTTCAAAGATGACTATCCTCCCCTTTACCACTGCTTTAAAACCTATACTTTGCAATAGGTTAATATGACATGCTGTGTGTGAAAAGAGTGCATAACTGGAGTGTTTGGAAAACAAAAAAAAATTACTGTATCTAAATCCAAGTCACACATTCTCATCTCCTGGGAATATTTTAGCTCCTAAATGCCATCCTCAAGCAAATGCCAAGTTGCAGTGGTTATCCAGTCATTTTGATGTAGACGTTAAGGCTGCAAACACAACAAACATATTTTCCTTAAAATATACTAATAAAAGAGGGGGTAAATAATTTAATGACAGTTTACATCAAGGAAAAAAAGTTTGTGAAGAGATAGTTACAGATGTCTTTGGTCTTCCACACAGAAACTTGCTAACACACAAACAAATAGGGTGGCTTCTCTAGGATAAACACTGTTTTTCCCCTCTGTATCATGTCAGAAGCTCATCACTATTGAAAATCTCAAATCCCTTTGCAAGTAACACCAGGCTGCACAAAAGAAGCCTGAAACTAGAAATCTATAAACCCTGCACAGATCTTCCTAGAGTTTTCCACGACTTAGGAGCAAACATAGGCATCTCCTGCCCCAGATTCCAGCCCAAGGAACTGTTTCAAACCTCTACTCTTCTGCCTGACTCTGTTACCCTTTCCCCAAAAGAGTGAGAGCACTTCTTACTGCTTCCCCAGCTCCAGCCCCACTGCTCTGCTGCTGTTACTAGGTCTCTTCTCATTCTACCTCTGTCCACTTTATCACCCATTCAAATGCATCTCCAAATCATCATACACAGCTTCAGAAATAATTCTGACACCTACAAGGCTTCCCTTAAAACACAGATATAAGTCCCAAGTACACAGGAGACAGTACCAGCCAGGAACTGCCTTGGCCAGCAATGGGAATATCAAAGCTGTTATTTGCAAGATGCTACAGCATGTTTAAAAGAAAGCAGCTTCTCAAGGCCAGGCACGGGGATGAACAATGTTAAAGTTCAATTAGCAAGGGAAGCTACATTCCAAATTATTTTTCATTTGGAAAGTTGTCTGTAGGTTTAAAAAATTAAATCAATGTCAGGCTGGTTTACATGCTTCATTACTACTCTACCAAAAGGAAAGTCATCCCAATCTACCTGGAGCTTATGATAATTTCCGAGAAGAGAGGAAAAAGTACAAGATATGAAACACATTTTTAACTTTTATTTTGCAGCTAGTGATATAATTCTACCAACATAGCTGAAAACTCACAAGAGATACCTTAAATTCTGCTAGAGCAGGGAGCAAATGAAATGCAATTATTTCTTGAAATTTAAGTCCAACAGAGGCTTGCTGGAGATAGAAATTACATTTTTTTTTAAAGATGCTTTGGAACCCACTGAACCAGCATTCACTGGGAGTAGGCAAGGGGGTATGAAGAGAAATTAATTTATTGGTTCCAGTTTGAATATATATACAGTGGGACAAATTCTTCACTTAATTATCCCTCTTTCCCTTTCATAACTTATTTTTATATCTATGCTGAAGAACAACTTAGTTCTTAATGAAATATAAACCAAACACACTCATTTCAACAAGCCCTTGGAAATCCTAGCTGTCTGAATTAACTTTACAAATGAGGAAACATACAAGGGTTTTACTTTGGAATTAGTATCTTTAGGAAAAGATTAATTTGCTTAGCCTTCCCAAACTGTATTATCATAGAAAATATCAAAGAGTGGTCCTCAGCTCTGATTCTATGAAAACAAGCAGCTTTTTGCTGGACAGTCAGGGAAATACCTGGGACCCAGGGAAAGAGGGAATTTGTTGAATGTAAATACCAACCTGTGGGAACCAGCCTGACAAGAGGCCATGCAATTGATATGAGTCTTCCAACCCTCTATTTTCCCAGTGAGAGATTTAGCCCTACTTAAAACCAGCATCATACTGCAATAATTGCAGTCTCAAGAAATCTAACTTGAGAGAGAATCCTACTAGGAATGGTAATGGTAATACTAATAAAGGGACAACAAACCTCATATCAATTTTTCATCAGAAGGATATGTATCAGATTGGTACAAGGATGATTGATACAAGAACATCAGGATTGCCACAGCTGCCAAAATTTATTTCTGAAAGCCTCATTAAAGATAAAAATCTAGTTTTGATATTTGTAGAGCTGAAAGTTATAGTGTGATTAAAGTAAGAAGCAAAGAGGGTACCCTCCATCCCATAACCTTTCCAAATCAAAAGATACTTCCTTCTACAGTGATTTTACAAGAGTGGAAAAAGCCTTTCTTAGGAATTCTTCTGTTTAGTACCACAACTGAAGGGAACGTGTGTCTGCAGGGAATTTGGTATATTAGGCTAGGCCCTTAGCTAATGGATATTTTTGTAAATATTTAGAGCGAAGTCATGGATCTCCCCTCACTAGAGGTTACCCTTAACTTCATAAAGATAAAAGGTATGCTTGAATTTGACTTTACTGCTACAGAGGAAGTATATATATAATTTAGACTGGCGCCACATATTTTTTTAGTGATTAAAAAAACCCCCTTTTTACATCAAGAATAAACTTGGTACTTATAAAAATATTAACAAACTGTAAATTGTACACATTTTTAAAATGTATTTTAAACAGGAAAGAAAGCAGAGGTAGACATGCCAGATAAGTCACTGTATCCCTTAATCATAATCTAAACATGCTATCAATGCATGCACATTAATAAAATGAAGAAGTAATGAATATCCATGTGTTTCCACAACAAAACCATGGATGTGCTCTGGCATAATTTGAGAGGGAACTATAGTACCATTCTGCAGAAATTCCAAATTCCTAGACTTTTCTTTCCTAAAGATGAGCACAAAATGGATGGCACACTTTAATCCCGCTGTGATATGAAATTGCGAGCTTACATGGGGCAAACGAGCAGCACCCCTGTTGAACTGAGCTGCCTCAAAGTGTTTCCTGTGCTTTCTGATGTGTACAGAAGTCATGGAAAGTAGGTAGATGGCCAGCTCATTTTCTCTTGCTGTCCCACCACAGGGTACCCAAGAAGGCAATTCCCAGTCACCTTGCGGATGTGCTCCTGCAGCCCCTTGACCCCGTACATCCTCAGCACGAACCAGAGCTTCAGGGAGCGGAACCTCCTGCCCAGGGGGATTTGCCAGTGCTGCAACCAGAGAGAAAAGCCTGTGTCAGAAGCCACTGTTGCAGTGACACAGCAGAATGTACGTTCTGCCATGGCTTTGAAGTGAAACACATTGCCACATGCTACGGGCAGTTGCCAGAGGTGGGTCAAATAACAGTAGAAATATCCATTCCTGGTTTATTAATCCCTGTTTTTAATACCACTTAATAGTCAAAATTTTAAAATTAAAATTGGCAAAGGAGGTTGGAGTCAGAATGGAAGGGTCATGAGGCAAATCAAATGTTCTTTGTGCATCCTAAATTCTCCTCAAAGGCGTTAGAAAAACAAGTATCTGAGAAACTCATGTACGTTGGCTTGTTTAAAGTTGTGGGGCTAGCATCTACGAAGACAGGCACGTTTTCCATTTCAAAACAACAGTGTTTCCATGGTAAAAGATTAAAATAGAGATGCTTTTAATTTTTTTTTTAAATTGTGTTATTCACTATGTTAAAGAAAAAAAAACAAACCCACAACTTTAAGAAATTTCTTTCTACTACCTAAATCTAAGTATATTACACATGCAAGACAATTTCTGCCTTTAAACAATTTTTCTTTCCAAAAAACAGAAAACAAAATTTCTGTTTGAGGAATGGTAAAAATTTAGCAATCTGCAACCTTCTTGGAAAGAAACAAAATTTGGAGGTTTATGATATTGATGGAAAATAAAAGTCCTAAAAATACCAGTATATACAAGTAATAGTATTAATTATTATATTGGTACTGTACTTACCCGATAATCTGTTACAAGACCTGGAAATTTAAAAAAAAAAAGTTCATATTGCATCATCATCACAACAGCCAAAGACTTCAATCATTCTAATGTTATTGAAAAAGCTGTATCTTTGCTATCCTTTACATCTGCTACAAACTTCGGCATCATCATTGTCAACAGGACCACTGAATATCTAGTTGGGTACTTGGCAGCATGTTAAATGAAGGTGCTTGTAATAACCTTCATTCCTTAGCTAGTCAGAATATGCCACTAACAGTCTGCAGAAGAAACACTATTTTCCTTTCTGTTACACTGCAGATACTATGGAGATGACGGAACAAATACTGTGTTTATTTTCTTCCTGTAGGGAAAATAAGCAGTAGATAGAACAACTATTATTAATTTTGGTTTAAACAGTTTTCAAGATCCCCAGACTCACTTCATAACTCATGCTCTGCTATGAAATGTCATCACCTTTACCCTACTGTACTGGTAACACTTTTAAAAATAATCCACTTCTAAATACCTTTTATACTCATACATATATTTGTTGCTAATTCTTCAACATGTCTAATACGTGCAAAAATTGACTCAGAATTTGACCTGTTCCTGCTTGGAAAATAGTATTCTGCAATTTTTTGTGGCTTTTCTTCTGATGTACTGAAAGCCCCTTACAAACACAGATGGACTAAGCCACAAAGCAGTCCAGGAAGGCAAGTAGAGGGCATTATTAGTTATCCTTTATAGAAGCACACAGTGTCAGGATTCACCTACCTTTTCTTTGAATCAAGGAATTAAACTGATTTCACAGTAAAGGAAACTTGAACATGGTTAGCTACTTGCTGTTAGTCAGTGACAGAAATTAAACTGATGTAATATTTAAAGCACTTTCTTAGGAAGCATCTGCTTAGCTTCCTTATTCTGCTTTATTTCTCTGCAGTAGAGTATAAGCTTCACAGGAGAGTTTGTACTTGGATTCCTTGGGAAAATACTAAGTACTCCTGGAACTGTCAACTGGAAGGTTGAACTGTAGCTTCTGAATTTGACCAGTCTATGCCATTTACATAATTTTCAGCCTTCATGTTTTCTAGGAAAAAAAAAAACCAACTTTTTCCCTGTGTTACAAGCTCTCTTGCCAATATTCTCTCATCTATACAGCCAAAGCACAGGAAAAAACATGATCCTTCTTTCCCTGTAACAGAAGGCCATTGGGTTCTTTAACCTGTAACTATGTTGGTTTCCAGGTGGTAAAAAACCCCAAACCCACAAAACAACCAACAATCATTAACCTGTTCCTGGACTTCAGGAAATGAATGTGATTGTCTCTGCTTGGTAACAAGGTAAATTGATAACATTCATATTCTTGTGCAGTGTAGCAGCCATTTCTGCTTGATAGCTGCAAGACTGGTAGAACAAGGAGAGTAAAGCAACTGGTGACAGATAAATAATCCTACGCTCCTGTAAGGGGCTGTGTCTAATGATCCACAACAACGCCTTTCACAAGCTGTGAAGCAGAATGTAATCAATGATTAGTCCTTGATTCCTTGATTACAAGCCTTAGTCTTACATCTGTATTTAACCAGGAGGAACTGCACTGTGGGAGCATATGTGGTGTTCACAATAGAGTATAAAGCTGCATTCTTCTAACACTGCCATGAGGATTTGACCTATATCCTGGGTTGCCAGGCAAGCTAGTATAATCTTCCTGGTGTGATGATGCAAATCACATAAAATTATAATTAATGACAAAATAAAGACTCTCCCCTTGGGGACACATATAATTGCCATATGGTTATTAAGAGCGATTGCTCACAGATAGAGATATTTTTCTGCTCATTTTAATTCTTGAATGAGAGGTGAGTGAATTCAAAAATACTTAGTAAACCAAGATAGGAATTCTGATACCTGAAAATACTGAGAATTCAAGATGCTTTCATACAAGTCATATTTCCAGGAGTGCTGACATTCCATAAATCACACAGGGACCAATGAGTACTGCAGTACCTTTGTGTAGCAAATTTGACTGTGTTTATTGATGGCATAAGTGTGGGTTGGAAGTTTAACCAGAGGCATGTGCATTTGAAAAGTGTTGTCCAACTTATCTTTGGAAAATTGATATTGAATGAGAATGGAGCATAGAAAAAAAACTAGCATTCCTAGACTGCCAGTAATCAGCTGATCTCTTTGAAATCATTAGGTTACATCACATATGATATGCTATCACCCTTCTGAAGGCAAGATGAAGGCTAAACAACTCTTTATCAAACTGGGGTGATGAAGTTTTCAGGTCAACTAGGTGGTCTTACTGAAACCACCTGTTTTTAAGAAAGGTTTGATTTTCTTCAAGTGTTATTTAACCTAAGTAAGACCTAAAGTTTTTGTATCGGCACTATCAGTTGTCCCAAGAACATATTTTCATTTTAGTTAAGGCTGTATTTTTTTCTCCTGAGGAGAAATATTTTTTTATGTATGTTAAGTAAAAACTAGTGCCTTAAGTGTATGTGCTGTAACTTGTTATTTTCATTTAAAAAGGGGGAAAAAAGTATATTTTTTTTCTTAACAATTTGAGCCTTTAGAGGGTGAACCTCAGCTCCACAGTTACTGCATGTTCCTGTTTGCTGCAATGTTCTATGTTTGCATTGCTTGGAAATGGAGGAAAGGAATAAAATGCAAAGTTTATGCCAGTTCAGGATTAAGGCACATGAATCCATTTTTCCTAGGGCTTTTTGGTGAATAGTGGAATTCTGGATGGTATTAATTTAAATGCCATTGAGTTCATAGTCATAACAGGATACACTTCTGAACACAGATGAGCACGAGCAATTCCAGGAAAATGATGAGGTTTAGTATATAGTAAGACCTTCTACAGATGATTCAGCTTCTTCAGAAGGTTATGATGTAACTTCCACCATATATTGACACTGCACTGCTGTGACCTTCTTCACAATTACTCAGTTAATAACCAAATGTGTAAAAATGGGCTTCAGGAGGGCAAATACCACTTTGCAGTTGCTATGTATGTGCAAGGACCAGCACTAATCCATTAAGGAGCTATGTACAGAGCCTGAAATATGTAAGTTCTTTGTGAGCATTATGTGAAGAGCTTTCATGAGCATTTTGTACAAGACAGACAGTCTGCTCTTACCACCTTTCTCTACAGCCTGTGTAAGAGCATGAGGGCTACAGCAAATGTCCCAGAAAACTATCACTCAAAAGCAGAGCACAGACAGCAAACACAGTTCACCCCTTCTTTGTAGTTTTAGGGAGTGTTTGCTCCTCACGTGGGTTTCTGAAAAATTTGAATCAGAACTTGCATGAATAACTAAGAAAAAAAGTCACAGACCTTAGAAATTCTAAAACCAAATCATATCCTGAAATCATTCTGGAGAAAGATGGTTTGGGGAAGACAGGTTAAGGGACTTGTTATATAACACCCAATAATACATTTATCTGACAGCCAAAAGATCATAAGAATTTTTTCAACACTCCTGTAATCAATCACTGTTAAGTCTGAAACTGGGGAAATCCCAGTACAAAAGTAGTAATATAATGCTTTATTAAATTACTTTACTTCTATTGCTTTTAACTAACTAAAATCTCACTAGACATATATTTGCACTTTAATGAGCTTAGATCCCTAGAGAGCTCAGAAAATGGTAACAGCCTCCTAAACAACTTGGGTAGTTTAAGAATTGCCATTTTCATCTTAAGTCCTTTTTTTCCATTAGATATCAGAGAGCAAACAAAATAATAATAATCTCATTTAATCATAAAATTACCAGACTCCTGATGGTGATGCTGCAGGTAAAGAGGTTCTAATTTAAAGGCACCTATTAAATCTGATCTTTTTTTCACCCTGTATAAAAAAAGAAAGAAATCAAATTGAGAAATTTAAGAATAAAGACTTAAGAGAATAAATTTCCACAAGAAGTGAAGTCAAATTGAATGTGTTTAAACTGGCATATTTCCTGAGCACAGTCTGTGCCATTTTCAGTGCTTTTTCACAGCCATATCAGTACTGTACTTACAAGTAGTTAAGTGTAAGGCTCAGCAGGAACGGGCAGCATGACTGCACGACTGCATATTTAAAAACAGACAAGAAACAGACATAGAGGATCTTTTTATGGTGATAGACACTCACACCAGAATGTGAGACTAGCTGAAGCAATGTTAATGTTTGCAGTCAACAGAAGTTGTCTTGAAATTACTGCAGTACAAAGCTGCGTGGGAAGAGCTGTTGCTTCCTAAACACCACGCAGAGCCGTGCTGAGGCTTTGGGGGTGCTGGCCACTGTCTCTCCATGCTGCTGTGGAAGGAGCAGCAGCCACTGGAAGGGACAAGCCACCCAGTCCTGACTCAGGCTCCCCTCTTGTACCACCCTGCCATTAGCTGGATCTGATACACAATTCCTGACAGACATTCTACAGCACAGTGTTACACTGAGTAACTTACTATTGCCAGCTAGGGGTGGTGTGACTGCACTGAGGTTCAAAAGCCAGTGTGTCTCTTTTAGGGAGAATAAGCTCTGTTTTGCCAATGGTCAACAACAAGATTTTTCTGGTTCATGCTTCATGCTGTGCAAGTCTGACTCACCTCCACAAATGTTGGGGTTTATAGAGGCAGAAGAAGAAGAAACCATAAATCAAAAAGGGTAAGACTGCTACATCATTATATTATGCCTATAAATATATTACAAAGTAAGAAAAAATTGTATCAACACAGGGATAATCTAAATGACAAAAGTCCAAACCTTTTTTCTGTGTTTTAGTGGTTTAATGTAGAATTGTAAACTTCTAAGTAAAAATTTTAGTGTGTACGCATAAATGCACAGGCCAGTATATACTCCCACTCCCATTCACATCTAGACTGTGGTCATAAAACATCTTATTCAAAGAAACAAAAAGCCTTCTTCTCACTAATGGTCAAGGAAGGACCAAGGTAACAGCTAAGTATTTGCCTTCAGGTATGGGAAATACATAGCTGAAAATAAGTAAACTTATGCACATGAAAAATAGCAACAGATTTTCAGATAAAATAAAAACAATAACCTCATTATTGCTAGAAATGTCCTGTGGACAAAAGGAAGAAAACATTAACTGAAAACAGGTTTTATTAGGATAAATATTTTTAAGAAATTTTAAGTTGTTCTACAGTAGTTTATTTGAAATAGTTGATTACTTTGATATATTCGTGTTTCAGTCACTCATTCTGTATGCAGCTAATCCAAGTTGTAAGCAATGTGCTTAGTTGTTTTGTGAGAGCTTGATTTCTTCCCCTGTAAGATGCTGTATTAAACAATGGAACAGGTAACTATTCTGCAGGAACATCTAGCTTAGAAGACACAAAAATGACATGGAAGTTTCCATAGGCAGGGCATGCAGGAAGGGCGCTGCTGCATTCTGAAAGTAGGTCCACACCTTGGGCAAGTCCTAACTGCTCAGGAGGTCCACACCAGAGTGCTGAGTGCTCGAGGTCTCTGCCACAATGGTGGGCACCCACCTCAGAGCCAAACCCAGTGTGTCTATGGAGGCAGCCTCTGAGAAGTTGGATGCTGCCACTCAGATGGAACTGGTATGGAAGGAGACATCAGTACAGCTGGTAGCTTGCAACAGATGCCCAGATACTCCTCCTGAAGAAAAGGCTGCAACCTGCACAAAGTGTGCACAGGTGGATGACCTGCTGTGGCAGGTGGCTGCGTTACAAGACACAGATAATAGGCTGTGTGGCAGTAGAGGGACTGAAACGGAGGGAGGTATGTGGCTCCAGAACCATACACCTACAGTAAGTAACACTGAGCTTGAGATACCTTGGACAAAAGCAGGGCTCCAACCTCCACCCTCCAACATTCAGACCAAAATCAGGTATGATGCTTTAGAGGTTTTCGATGTCTGTGAGCAAAGCAAACAAGGAGAATCTGCACCAGGAGCACATGGTGATTACTGTAAAATGAAATGCTGAGTGACAGCAGTGGGCAATTCTCTGTTAAGGGGTTCTGAGGCACCCATCCACCAGCCTGAAAGATGTGCCTTGACTACCTCTCAAGATGAAAATCACAGGGCTAGTGATCTCCAGAAGTCCCTTCCAACCCTAATGAGTCTGTGATCCTGTGACTATGTATTTCACAAATGATACTGGTAAACTACAATTTTTTTAAGGCTGGATGTTATGCTAATAGACCAAGACGTAGCTTAAGTAGCACAGATTCAAATATTAAGTACGCATAATACAAAATGAACAAGAAAAGTCCTAGTGAATAAAGTAATGAAAATCTGTGAGAAGCAACTAACTTGAACTGCACATCTGCAGCTTTTAACTGCCTCACTCTATTTTGTGCATTTTTAATGACAGATAAAAAGATGACCTCATATCATGAACCAACAGGAAAATTTCACTTCAGTTTGAATTCAAGTAGATTGCTCAAGTTCGTTCAATTGAAGTCAGGAAGTGAAATACAATTTCATTTCAAGCAGTTTCCAGTGCCAGGCTGGATGGGGTTTTGAGCAACTTGGGCTAGTGGAAGGTGTCCCTGCCCACGGCAGTGGGATTGGAAGTAAATGACCATTAAGTTCCCTTTCAAGCCAAACTCTTCTGTGTTCTACGATCTACAGATAGTATTTCCTGTAAGCACCTTCTTCCAGTTACTGAAACACCCTTCCCAATCAAAAGTTAACACTTAAACCCTAAAGAGAGTAATAAAAGTCAAAAATACCAAGACTTTGCAAGATTATTATTTTCACTCTCTCTGAATGAAGAAACTTCTTCCTATTATATAATATTCTAGAGTATCTATTAAACAAGTCAGGCAAAACTGACTGTAGTTTCAAGGCAAAGTCTCTTAAGGACTCTAATATTTGAATATAGAAAATACACCCTTCTTGGACTGGTTGTATTAAATTCCTTTTTATAGGAAATTGACTGTTCTTTTCTGTACATCAGGAAGTCTGAGAATATTTTACAAAAGGTTTATAATGAAATTGCCTCCAAATCTGAAATGACATCAGTGCCACATATTGCACTGAGTAGTTACATAATTACATTACAGATCTAATGGGTAGATTATTTTAATCAGCTTGCAGCGAAAAGAAATGCGAGTGTTTATTGGGGAAAATGCTTAGGAGTCTGGGGTATTTCGAAGTCTGCCCATCGATGGAACTCAGACTACTATGATTCTGAAATAGTGTTCAATGTTTGCTCAACTCTTTCCATATTACCATAGCATCATGCTTAATACCAGGGATCCTAAAAGGACTATGTATCCTTCACAGTTACTATTTCTTACCATCCTTCATCCTTTATTGTTACTTTTCACCTTCTCAGGGAGTGTAACAGTTGGTAAGACAGGTGAATTTGGGACATGGGTCTTAGAATTAGCTGGACAATGGACTTGGCTTCAAGTCAAAGAGTTTAAGTGTACATTTATTCTGTATTAAGTGAATAACCCCTATACATAAATGCCTTGCTGAATTGAAGCCCAAGTGGCTATAGCTGTGAAACTTTTGAGTACGGAGACATGTTGCAAGGTCTCTTCAGAGTCCTTGTATTGGAATCTTCCTACCTACGAAAACAAGCATTTTATGCAATGGCTTATCTAAAAAAAAAAATACTAAGAAAAAAACAACAAGAAACAAAATGCAGAAAAATACTTTCCTAAGTCTAAAGTCTAAGCTTTACTAGGAATAACCCAAAATCACCTGAGATGGGAACTCACAGTGTGATTGTATATAACTTGTTTTACTGGAAAGCCAGGTAAAACACCTTTAACATCATTCCACAGAGTTTTCAGGGAAAGCAGAGTTAATGAGAAACTAAACTGTTAGGGACTAGACTGTGGTTCCTAATTGTTCTACAAACACCAAAGAGAATGATAGTTTATTGTCTTATTTGCAAGTGGCTATGTTTTTAACAGCGTCTTTAAGTGATGAGAAAAAGATGGGAGGAACTAGCAAGGGAGCTTGTTTCATCATCTTCCTACTTCCTTATACACAGAGACACAGCACACTATGGGGTGCTGCCACTACTCATGAATTAGGGTCAAAATGTAAGCCATCTACCCTAAGGAAAAGGAAAAAAAACATGTCTGGGAAGATTTGAAATGACTGCACCAGCTGAAATATTAAAGTGAAAACCATAATATATAACCTGAAAAGTCTGCTTTGCCAGGGAAATTAAAAGAGCTGAAGGTTAATCAAAAGCAACTGAGGGATCACTGTCTTACATTTATTCTTCTTTTAAATAAGGTGACCTATTTCTGGATGATGTTTTGGAGTCTTCTTTTTTTTTTGCTTTTGCAAATTTTGTTCTATTATAACTGAAATTAATGTTTTCATTAATTTTGATAAGCAGTCTGCATTATCTGTTTTGCTAATAAGTATCATTAGTTGTGATGCTGGCTTTCATTTAGTTTGGGACAAAATAGGATCATCTACTGTGGAATGTTTTTAACAAACCCATGCTATTATTACTGCCACGATACTTTGCTTTGTTTGAAAGCATATCTATGGGTTTCTATATTGGCATCTTTTAATATCAAAATGTTGTCTCTGCTGTCATCTGGGAAAACTGAAAGTCAGTACAAAATTATATAAATAGTCCTTTTTGAAATCAGCTGCTTTTCATCAGCCAAATCTTAAACATTTGTAGAAAGGCTTTTAGAAGAATCAAAGCTCAAACCAAAAGAAATTTTATGGAAAAGCAAGGGAAGAAAAAAAAGCCCTGTTTAGCATGCTGTTCATTGCACTGATACCTTTAAAATAAGGGTTTTTATTTATGTTTTAAACAGTCCCAAAATGGATCAAATACAAATCTGCAGACTTTTTGGGACTTCTCTCTCTTTCTGGAACGTAATGCAGAGCTCAGGCCTATTTCTAAATTTCATGTTTTTGAACCTTGGATGAAATGAAAGTTTGAATTCTGTAAATAATTCATAAGAGTTAAAGTTATCCAGTTCTCCTCATTTCAATAGAGAAATGTAAATAAATGTCTACTGCTGGAAAGGAAGACTAATATATTCTCAGTTTTGTCTCTTGTAATGTTTCCCTTTACTGTAATACTTACCACATAGCAGAGCAGTCAAAATTCACTAGGAGCCATTTGTGAGGATTAAAGTTAAATGAGTCTGCAAACTGAGAATGGATAAATAAAAACAGAATTATGAAAGGGAAAAGGATCCACGTGCTAATGATATAACTTTGTCAAATTGTCTATGTAACTACGAATCAGTTCCTGAGCTCAGTCTTTGTAGTGTTCATATTGATGTCATCTTATTTAGTAACTGCTGTAGTTAAATCTTCATTTATTCACGTGGAATTCACGTTAGGTATGCAGTTAGGCTAGTGGTATTATCAATATTGTGAGCATTTGTTTACAATTATACTTTCTAGATATGTATGTTATGGAAACGTATATATCTTATTGTGAAGTAAAATAAATAAATAAATCTACATTCAGAAACACTCATTGGGGTTCATATCATGTTTTCCAATAACAATACCCTAAGCTTTCTACTTCCAAGAATATTAAACTTATACATGCAAAATTCATACATAGCATTAAATCATATATGTAATTCAGAATCTGCACATCATATTCCTTCAAAAAATTACGGGTGACTAGGAATTTTTTTTCTTTTTTTTTTTTTTTCTGATGTGGTATTTTCTTTCAGTAGAAATTATTGTTTCATCTAAATCAAAAGAAAAACGACCAAAGAGTAAGAACTTGCAATACATGTTTATACATTATGTGCCTGGCCTGGTTTACTTGACATATGTTTAGGTGGGGCATCAGAAGAAACCCAGGTGGGTAAGATGGACACCATGTGGGAAAGGCCTCATCCATGTTTTCTGTTTCAACAAAGGTAGAAGTCACCAGCCTTAAAAAGCTGGGGATGGGGACCTGGCAGCACCAAGGTCTGACTATTCCACATAGCACTTTTCTGTTCTCATTTGCTTCTCATAACCTTCCCTGTCACCTGTAAACAATTAAAAATTGCTCTAATAAGAGAAGATTATCTGTCTGTCTCTGTCCATCTATCTATACATCTATCTAGCTATCACCCTGTGCTGTGCAAGATAGGTAACCTATTCATGGCTGTTAAATATTTACTCCTCTGACAAATGCTGGCCCAGACAAGGGATGCTGTTTCATTTCCTTCAGGAACCAATAACAATAATTTAAAAAATATTCCCCTACAGGAAATTACAACAAGCTTCATTTGCTGATAAAAAAGAGACAGAAAGAAATGCTTTATTTGTGAGGGGGTTTTCCCTCCTCTTCTTCATTAGTCACTGCCTATCAGTGCTGTGTTTAAACTTCTGGCTTTACCAAACAGTAATATTTTCTCCACTGACGTGGAAGACAAGGACTTATCTGACTTTCTGAGGGGAGCAGCAGGAAATTGAAGTATTCTTATCTAAGCAACTGAATGCCAAGTAGCTCAGCAAGGCGGGGGGAAAGGAACAGCAGTGCTGTTGGGGGAATATTTCATTTAGGTCTCTTGGTTATTAAACCCTGTCTGTTTGAGATACAGATACTGGCTCTATACTATATGACTTTCAGGATGTAAGAAAAAAACCAGACATAATGAGCTCATTAATTTGTCAAAATCTTTTTTTTCCCCCTCTTTCTTTGTGTAATGTATAATTAGGATGTCACAAATATGTCTTTAGCGATATTTGGGAAAAACTTCCTCTTTTGTATTTGTTGATTCAGTACTACTTGTAATTCTGAATGACAAACTTCATATAGAGGGGTACTTGCATGGTCCCAGTATAAACCAGTAAAAATTAAAAAATTTAAGCAATGTCACCCAATGTATAGGGATTTGTAGCGCAAACTGAGGCGCAGCTTACTCAGAGATTCTGGAAGAGTCATTAATCTTGGGTGCATAAGAAACCCACAAATTCTACGAAAGAGCAAGATTTCAGCAGGCTGATAGAGAAAAAACACTCATTCACCTCCACTCCATTCAAAAGATGCCTGAATTCAGGGCAGATGAAAGCACTCCCCGCATAGGCTGCATCAATATGCATCCAGATATTTTCCTTATTACCTAAAAAAATAATTGAAGGAAATAAATTAAACAGCAGATTAAAAAGCTCAATTAATTTGCATGAAACCAAGTGCCTGAGAGACTTCTCTTTGATGTTATTATTTTCCCAATTTAAAATTAAATTAAGAGATTAAATGTTTCCACCATCTGGGTTTTCATTAATATATAAAAATCTGTATATAAAGTATTATTTTTCCTTCCCACTTCTAATGGAACAAAGTTACAGAACCATAGACTCATAGAATATCCTGTGTTGGAAAGGACCCAAAAGGATCATCATCTCTAGGTTCCTCTTACTAAAATTAGACAACATAAATTATTTTGTGGTTTTGATTTAAGAACCATTATAAAATACACTTTTAAAAAAATGTATCTAGAGATTTAGCTATCATATCCACAGTAATAAAACTACTTTAGCAGGAGGAGCTAGAATATTAGCTGTGCTCCCCACTTCTAACTCATGAATCACAAACACGTTTCCAAACAGTATTTTTTACATATTGGTAAGTGTGCATGCACATGCTTTTGAACTACGTGCAGCAGACTATTTACTTCAAGGACGGAGACACTTACGCAAAAGCAAGCACTGAAATGCTAAGAAAGTGCTACTTTTGATCAATCACTGAATGGTTTCTGCAGAAATATTCTGGCATGTGAGCAGCTCACGTATACTCTGTAATTTAGTATTCACACTCTACTAGAGATCACTGTTTTAATGCACTCAGTAACAATTCTGGTCTATCAGTTGATGGCTGAAGCCCACATAACATCTTTACACTGGTCACCAAATAATTCTGATGACTATTTCCACATACAGAGGTATATCCATTGAAAACTGCAGCTGGGCACCAAGTTCATGCTGAAATTTGCATTCTTGTGAACAAAATTTTCTTTTTGCAGGAATGTCTGGGAAAAGCTAATAAAATACTATTTGCAGCATCCAGAAATTAGGTTTATTTGAACACATGTTGGAAGTTTAACTGATTATCTATTTTTAAATATTCTTGGTTTGAGACACTGCCTTTATATCACAGGACTACTGCTCATGTATGCTAAGGAGAAAATTAAGCAGAAAAGCTAGCATGAGACTTCTGACTTCACTGCCATCCTTCTGCTGAGCTCTGCTGCGCAAGCAGGGAATGATTGAGGTGAAACGTGATTACTTGCAATGCCTAAACTTATTGGTGTCACAATTTTACTAGGTCAGGTCTACAGGAATAAACCAAACAGCAAAATAATCTTTAGCTGCTAAACAGACTACTAGGAACCTGTTTAAAAAGAAGGATTGGGAGAAACTGAGTCTCTGGGGCTTGTGCTGAAAGGCAGGAAACCTCACACAGCAAGTGACCACCACACAAGCTCCAAAGTTTTAAACCCCACCTGAATAAATTAACAGGACATCAAACCAAGCTGTGTTTCTATGAAGCTGCTTCCAGTTCCTTACAGCTATGGATTTCCTGTTCTAAATGCACACTTGAAGAGATATGCATTTTGGTAGCATTTACATCAGCCAGCAAATGTGTGTTTTTGACCAAGCCATGCTGAAGATCAAAGCTTGGCAGAACAAACCATAACACAGAAATACCTAAGAGTCCGTGACTCGATCACTGTAGTAAACACCCTGGCATTTGTCCTATTTTCTTGAAAGAGGAAGGAAATTGGGGAGGAGAGAGTAAGGACTAAGAATACATAGGAATTTTTTGGTGCATCTTTCCATACTTTTTATAATTGTTAGAACCATGCAGAAACAAAACACTTGGTGCAGAGCAGAATTAAGAGTTCATCTTTTCCCTGGTATTCAGCATTGCTCTCGATGCACTTGCAGGTAGAAGGACTCAAAGAAAAATGTTACAAACTGAGGCACTTACAGCAGTGCTCAACTGCCAGTGTTCCAAAATATGCCCTCCCAGAAAACAAACCCTGGAGGCAATGTCCTCTAACTCTTTTAACAGTTTGAGAACGCACATTTGCTGCTTGACCTAATCTTAGAAATAAAACTATAACTGAAGGTCTCATCTATAAGTAGCTTTATTGGATTTGGACACTGACACTGCATAATGTCCTGGAAATGACTCAGCATGGCTTAAACTGGTATATGCAATTTTAGAAAGAAGCAGCGAAGACTTACAAATAGGACCCAGTTCTAACAACTTGTCAAAGGAGCAGCAAGGGGTGGTTCCAAGTGTTGCACAGAACTGCAGAGCCAAAAAAGAAAAAGTGTTACAGCACAGAAGATTATCAAATGAGAAAAACTGTATGCAACGGCAGCAATAAACAAAAAGAATAGACGTTACAGGGCAAAAAAATTGATGTTGGTCATTACCTACCCTTAGTGGAACTCTTTGACTGTGGGTGGATTTTTTTCAAAGCTCCTGTAACAGTCCATTGAAGCAGATGCATAAAATCAAATGTTAATATACAATTGAGTAATAAGTACTGTAATATAGGCACAGTACTTTGCTAATGCAATATTTTATGTATTTTCTATATGTGGCTCAATACTACCCTAACATATGCAAATCCCATCAAAATGATTTACAGTTCAGGGTATATAAGCAAGCTCGTAACTTGAGAAACTCAAAGGTTGCTGGAATTATTGTTGACAGAATAGATAGACAAATGTTGCTGTCTTAATCAGAGCCACAGCTCTGCAACAGAGATTTGTAACAAATTTATGCTCAAGAGATCTGCAACCTGGAACGTGTTCACTAGTAGCATATGTTCACTATTTGGCTTGCAAGACTTTTTCCTGGAGAAACTTCTTCTACTGGATTCATCCTAAAACACTGGAACAGTTCTTCCTTCATTCCGTTAATGCCTCATTTAAGGTATCCTTCTGTGTGACCAGTGGGCCAAAAGCAGAGGCAACATAAATGCTGAAGTTTCACAGTAGAAAGAGAATATAACTAGGTGAAAATGAGATACTGTAATTTACTGGGAATATGCAGGTAGAATTTTTACCAAAAAAACCCTAACTATCAAGGGCATATAAACTGACATGATTTTATTTTTCATTGCTACACTCATGTTTTAAACACCCTGTCTTATTTTTGAAAGCATTAATAAAGGCTGAGTCTGGCTTTTGTCTTGTACTAGACTTTTACATAATAAAAGACACTTTACAGTTTAAATAGACAAATAAAGTATGCTGTGTTTTAGTCAGAGTATTGAAGTACAAAAGAATTAGATAATTTATCCAAGGTCATGCATAAACTATAGTACTGCTAGGAGATGATTATAAAAATGCCAAACCCAGAATTTTGCTTTTTTTATTTTAGTATTTCTGGTTACCTTTTCTGCCAAGTACACTGTCAATGCAACATATTTTGCTCCTACAGTTTTACCCTATATACCTGTAACTAGCCACATTTTTCTGAGTGTATGTGTGCCTATGTCCCTTAGCAAATTCATGATGAGACCAAAAAAGAAGAGAAAGGAAAACTTAAATGATACTTGTCCATCCACTAGACTTTTCAAGAAGCAAACATTCTGTCACAGCAAAACTTGAAAAAAGTCATTATTAAAATAAGGGATAATTTAGTATTTTTTCTCTATTAAGCTACTAAGAACTGGAGTTTGAAACAAATACAGTTCTGAAAATGAGAAGGACATTGTATGTATATAGTTAGTAAAATTGTGAGCTAACATATTTTTCCCTCAAGATAATCTAATCTTTATCTATACTGGGCCCTCCTATATTCCTGAAACACATGAGAAGAAAAGAAAAATTGAAGTGCCTTGAGGTATGTTTGTGACTTCTCTGGAAGACTAATCACCATCTGAGAGAAGCTGCTTTGAAAAGATTGCAGGATATTTTTTAAATAGGAATAAATTTGGTCCCTATTTTCCCTAAGAAGGCACATATGTATTGAGTGAAGATATTTTTATCACATTGTTGTCTATCCAGAATGTTCCCAGGAGAAACCTGCATTTCATTTTTGGCTGAAATACAGACCTATACATTGGATCACACTAAATGGAGGGCACCATGATGAAAGGGATAGTTTTTCTATATGCGTAAAGATATAACCCATTGGATTGGGAAATAAATAAAAAGAGTGCGCTATAGGCTTAACTCTGCTTTGACACATATTATTTTATGAAAATATGGTATGAATTTTCTGACAAGATTAGAGTGAAATTGCCTTGGTTAGTCTAGCGATTAAAATAATGATGGAAATTTCACAACAAAAAGTTGCACATTATTGTTATTAGTGTTGTACTGCAGTTAAGGTATTCTCCTTCTAATCAGGATGAGGAGTATATTTTTTCAGTGAGAGATTATATGAGTTAAAACATATGCTTAGTTGTTTAAATAGTGGCTTATTCTGTAAAGTATACCTCAATTTCTAAAATAATTTTGTTTTCCTCTCTGCAGGTGTCTAAGCCTCAAAGCTACTTGCTTTAATTCTCAGAAACCACTTAGAGTGACAGTGTCTGCTCTTGTCAGGACTCTCATTACCCTGCCTCAGTACTACAGAATGAATCTAACTCAATTTGTAGCCTGTGTAACACCAGAAAAATCACATTTGCGCAAAGGGCAGGGGACAGGCTGCATCACAGAAATGGGACTGATGGCTCAGTATAGCCTGCAGGCCTTTTCCTTTTCAGGTTGCGCACTTCAAATTTGACTCAGCCCTTGGTTGTGAATACAAAGCAGCTGAAATGCTTGCCTCAGTCAACTCATGTATTACTTTCCTGAAATGGAGAGCTATGTCAGGAAACATGCATGAATCTTTATGATTCCTGAGAGCAATTGCTCTCAATCTTTTCGAACGGAAGACCTCCTATAGCTTTTTAAAGAGATGTGGACACATTTTGCATGGTTCCACCACAAAGCTTTTCATTTGCAAAGAACTAAAATGAGGCAGAACTTTCAATGGTCACTTACTGTTTTTATTTTCTCTTATTCAGTTCTTGCCAGCTTGCACTCATGAGAATGTCTGTGGCCTGAAGAAAACTGCAACAGTTCTCTAAACCACCATTCAGTATTTTACAGAACAGCAATCACTCACAAACCGGGGGTTAAGAAACATCACCCTAGACATCTGTACATGTCTCAAGAATGCTTCTTCCAAATGGAAATCTGTGGTCATGATCTAAGTGTTTACTTCTACTGAAAAGATGGCTCCTCTGTCACTCTGATTCTGATTTATTGTTTCCTGAGTGAGTCTGGATACAAACAGCCTGCTTCTCAATATCCTGTGGATCATCGTTCAGAAGAGTCATTTCATCTAGAATCAGAGAGATTTCATGCTGGGCAGCAGGCAACTGTGTGGTAGCAGCTTTATGTGGTTGAGGTCCTTGAAGTATATTGTACCTTGTATATGCCAGCTGCAATCTATCAGTGCTGACTTATGAAAGACAGCACAAAGCTCACAGGCCACTTACACACATTTAGGTGAACTAAGCTTGAATGCAGTGGGCAGTCTATCTGCATTTAGAAGTGCTTAACTTAGCGGTCTTCTCTTTTGAGCATCCCAGCCAACCTTCAGCCAGCACAGAGGCTGTCTCAAGCTGGGAGCACAGGGCACAACTGAGAGAGGCATTTACATGAGGGCTTAACCACCAGCGCACGTTTACAATTAACGAAATGGACATGACTTCAGCACGTGATTTAAAGCTTCCCCTGAACTCGGGGCCAGCTGAAGGGCTGTACATCATCCGTGCTGGGAAATGGCTCCTCAGTAAATTGTGGCAACTTTACTGCCTCAACACCTGACATGGTTAAGTGCTTTGTTTGCACAGTCTGCTTGCTTTAGCATATGAAAATATCTCTGTTTCAGTTTCTGCAGAAGTACTTTGAAAGAGACAAATTAGCACAAGTCTGAACTCAGAAATAAAAGAAAGAAAATAAAAGTAGAGACCTGGGTACTCTAGTGGCAACAGCTTTTACTCAACAAAATGATATACATATTAGTAGT
Organism: Oreocharis arfaki; assembly: GCA_013398015.1. Taxonomy (NCBI): domain Eukaryota; kingdom Metazoa; phylum Chordata; class Aves; order Passeriformes; family Paramythiidae; genus Oreocharis; species Oreocharis arfaki. The sequence continues at coordinate 645,259 of VZRR01002322.1, forward strand.
GCTACAAGACATTGATGGTGGGTAGGAATACAAAGATTCCTTTTAAAGACAATGCCTCTCCCCAAAAAAGGCTGACTGCCAAATCCTATGTACATGAAAAACAAACCTTTAATTAACAGATTGGTGCAATGACAGAACCTGTTTCACATCAAGCAAACCTGACCCTGATTCTCCACTCACCTCTAAAAGGAAAGCACTGCTATCAAGTTCAGTATAATTCTTCATTTCTTCATTAAGTATAAGAGGAGAAACATGCCTATAAGGCATTGCAATTTACTTGTATTTTCTTTTTAATCCCTTACAAAACTTTTTTCTTGTTGCTAAGGGAGACTGTAACAGCTTGGATGCAAACAAGACATCTTCATTAGGAATTATGTCTCTGCTGTCACAAGTCTCTTCAGGCAGAATTTCTTCCTTCAAACTTGTTGCTTTGATGTTGAATCACTCCCCTTAGCAAAGGATCAGTGAATACAGGGAGACAAGGAATCAAGTGGCTGTAAGGTGTTTCCTTGGCAATGTGCATATCTTTGTCGCCAAAACAAAATACAACAGCACCAAATTACTCAAGAACAAAAGAAATGGAAAGGCTTTTGAAATCTGCAAGCCAGAAAAGGGAGCACTAATACAGAGCATGGACTGCTGCTCAGCATGACAGAGAATTAACACACCTTTTGAGTTAAGAGGCCAACCATACTGATAATGAGATCTAGTTTAACCTAAGCTGACATGTTTTATGTATACAAATAAATGGAAGACTTGATACAGGCTATATTAACTCAGGCAGAGCCTCTACTGTCTTTGAAAGTCTGTTTTGCACAGCTAAACAAACAGAGGAAGAAAACCAGCAGTTAAATCACCCTCTGTAAAGGCGTCACTGAATTCATAAATAGGAATTTTTTATTTCCTCTTGCTATGCATAGAAAAATTAATAAGGCATGAATATTTATGAGGGGCAAGTTGTATTTTTTTTGCTAATGGACAAAAGCTGAGGAAAAAACACATTAACTTTATAGCTGCTGCATGAAGATGTGATATCGTGCTGTACTTGTAATTATTTAAAATTAACAGTGAGATATACAAACAAGATCCTGTGTAAGGTATTATGAGCTGGGATCATAACACAGAGAAATAAAACATGCCTTGTGGCATGTTCTTTGCCTCAATAGGTGCATTCCACAAAAAAAAGTTCTTTTTGGAATCCCTAGAGATGCTTTATCTCTCAGTTAGAATCTCGTTATATTGTAAATTGACAGGATGTGCTTGGTCATTCTAAGGACTTGCTAGTTCTAGGCAGCCTAGAAATTAGCAGCACTCTGCACATACGAAAACCACTTCTCACTCGAGTCATCCTCATACTACATAAAAACATTCTCTAAAGGTCAATAACAAGAAGAGTAAAAAGATTATATTTTCAAAAGAGCTTGGTGAAATTTAAGCTTCTTTGTCCCATTTGGCACTTATCCATGACTATAAGCAAGCTTAATCTTCTAATTCTTCTGAAAACAGTTCATAGAAATTTAAGTCCTATTATCCCTTTTCAAAATGTTAGAATACGAAAGAAGAGAAACAACCATTGTCAGACATGACTTTTCTGGGAAAAAAAAGTGACTTATTTTTCAATCTCTTAAAAAATCCCATTTCTGAAGTTCTCAGTTTCTAAATTAGTTGTGTGTGGGTTTTTGTCTTTAGTTTTTCTTCAGTGGAGGTTAGTAAAAACATTATTTGTAGCATATTATACCCCTTAATAGATCTATACACTCCGTGGTCTATATCAGCTTGGTAGAGCGTAATGCTTAGAAATGAGCAAAGAATTTTGTTGATGAGGTACAAAACCACAACAGAAGTTACCTACTTCACGGGATAAAACCAAATGGCAAAGTCTTGTTTTAACTTGAAGTAATAATATGGTGTTCTGAACTGGCAGGAGGAGTAGATCTGATGAATAAGCAAATGTTCTTTTTGATTAGGTACTTATCATGGTAGAACCAAACTTTAGAATTTTATCTAATCTAACACTGATCTGTGTCAAATATTGGGAGATTATGAGCTTCAGCTACTGATACATAACTATATTTGCCTTTGTTTGCTGTCCTGCTGTGGAAGCAGAAATCTCCAGAAAACAAAGTGGACAGATAACAAGAAATGGTGACACCTGAAGTTTCCACAGCTGCATTCCCTATAGCTCACCTGTTAGAGATTAGTTCCATACTCACAAGTACCTGACTGACAATGTCTGATTGCGATGATATTTGGGGTGTATTATGGAGGTTCATTTCTTTGCTATAGTAGTATCAAGGGGAAACTATTGTTTCTCAAAGACACTTAAGCTTGAGATAGCATCATTTAATTTATTGCCTTTAAACTTGTTTTATTTGTAAGTAAGTTGGAACCCGAAAAATAAAGGTAAACAGTTCAGAGTTCAGGGGTTAGGACATTATAACACTGCAGGACTACATGCAACTACAAAATTGACCCCAAACATCATTTTGCTGAGAAGTGCAACCAGCTGCTCCAATTAGTTTCTCCTGCTGCACAGAAAGGCATGTGAAAAACACTCATGGAACCTCTCCTAGTATTCTAGCTCAGCTGCCTATCAGTGCCTCTGTTAGGGATGAGATCATCTATTCATGTCAAAAGCATCTTATCAGAAGCATTAAATCCACTGATTAATTAAAATCCAGTACTCACAAAGAATGGTATAAGACCAGCAGCTTTGTCTTCATCCAGAACTTTCTTCAGGGCTGAACCACAAACACTAAATGTGTCATCTGAAGGAACATTTTTAATCTTCACAGCACCAATTAGTGCAGCCCTTTCCACAGATGAATGAGCCTACAAGGAAATGGGAAAGTTTTAAGACCAACACCTTTTACTGGAATGTAAGAAGTTCATCTGAATTTATGAAATAAAAAATTAAGTCCTTTCAAGTAAAGCCATACTTGAGATCCTGGGACTGTTGATGATATGTAACAGATACATACTTCTCCACCTTTCATACAGGTAGGTGGACACGTACATGTATATACATAAATACACACACAATAAAATAATAGCAACCCTGACATATCCTTGAGACCATTGCCATGACACCATTGAGACAAGAGTCCCACTAATCTTAGTGAGAGCTTTAATTTACGTGGTAGGATTGATGTAGAGCTTCAGGATTTGGCTCAAAATCAATCAAAAGACGTGCAAACAATCATCTTGTCTGATAATGATTCAGATGCTCATTAGCATATTTTTATGGTGTGTAGCTTTGCTGAACTCTAAAATTACACGTCACAGTATGGTAAAGACAGATACTTTCTTACATGACCATTTTTTTCAAAATACATACTGTATAAATTGTGGTTTGATCATTCATTCACTTTTTTAGGCAAGCAAGAATCATTCCCAATATGTTATTTTATTTATAATCCACTTCATTGGAATTCCTCGGAAATAATATTGTTTTAGAAAATAAAGCATATCCCAGTAAATAAAAACAAGACATCACTAAGAAATTCATATAAATTTGTGAAGTACAATAGAATAATAACAGGAATAAAAACTCCATTGACAATGAAAGATACATTTAGCCACAAAATACTCTCCTCTAAAGCATGATTAAAACAGACAAAAAACCATAAAAGCTATTTTACCTTCTACAGTTTCATTAATCATCATTACTTCGAAAGAGGAAAATTCCTCACCTTTTCATATCATGATTACTGTCATTTACAATCTCGTTGATTCTTGGCAGTGCCTATAAGACTGCTTACTAATTCTATTTTAATTTAGCATATAATCACAAAAATAACAATCCAAAATTTTGTTCAACTAGACTAGATCAAGTTTTTGCCTTCCAACTTCACAAATCCCTGGAATGATATGTTTTAAAGACAGATGTACCACTAATTTTTATCTCAGCAGTGCCTCTTCCTAAAGTACTTTAGTAACTAATTAGGCACCAACTTGAGACAATTTGGAAGCCTAGACTTGAAATATAACTTTTTAAGCGGAAAACAAGGTGTGTGGCATAGCAATACCATACTTCTTTCAAGTGTACAATGGAAAAAGGTATTTTAGAACTTATTTATACTACAATTGCAAATAAGCAAACTATAATAATACACTGAGGTTCTTAGCCAGTCAGAACCCCTAAATTGCTTCCTCAAGACTCAAAAATTGTAGCAAGATTCTTTTCCACATGCATTCTTGCATTGCTGGGTTGGTATCGGTGAATGGTTTTCCTTCCCACAGAATGGCTTACATTTAACTTTCTTTCATGGGTTATTGCCTGTGAGTCACACAGGTCTGTTCTTAATGCAGAAGCAACGGTGAGCTCGGCAACAATCTGCTTGGAAAGGTCAGCAGTATCTTAAGGCAAATCCTTCTGTAAACATAAGATCCTCTAACCTTCAGTAGGCAGGAAGGCCTGTCAGTCCTCATTTCAGGTCAGCCTCTTATATGGGATAAAAAAATCAAAACACGTAAAAGGTTTTGTGCATCACTGGGTCGGTCAGAGCTCTGGGACTGGTGGTCTGCGCAATACTGACCTTAGGGTCCCAACCAAAATTTAAAAAAGGATAAATATCCTTTGTGCCTCTTGAAAGCAGTCATCTTTTCTCATATTTTCCTGTCCTGAATTTTCTCACCATGCAAGTGTAGTACCTCTTCCTACTAGCAAAGAGCAAGTGTAGTGTTAACTTCTTCTACAGTGCTTTCTAACATACACTTAGGAGTAAATCAAAGTAAGGCTGAAACCTGGCCATTTTACTCTGCATACCAGAAATTACTTTAAAATAAACATTAAGTACTAAGAGAGGGGGTATTTTCTGTCTCATTGACATGTAGGTAAAAAAATGTCACAGATATTAAGAGAAACAACATTGGATGGCCCTTCAGTAGGATTACTGTGTCAGAAATGTAGCAGCAGCAGAACTCACATGAGCAGAATTTGTTTTCTTTAAAAGCCTCTCATAGCCATGGCCTGCTGAGAATTTAGTGTAACTCAGTCTGCTGAATACCACTCACAGTCAGAAATCAAGGATTATGTTTTCTGTTTCCTTATAAGATTTTTTAGTTGGATTGACAGATGGATATCTTAAAGGTTTTATTAAAAAAAAAAATGTTTTGGCTTCTTCAAGTACTGTGACCAATTTGCTTTATATTCATGCATTAGGTTTTTCTGTGTACATGCATCTGTACCCATGCGTGCATACAGGCAGATGATGTATGTGTGTTTGTTTGCACATGAGCTTGTAGGAGGAAAATACTGTGTTGCACAGATGGACATAGAAGACTGGATATAACAAAAGATGGCCTAGACTTACTAAACGTAACTGAAATTATTACCTTATTTAATTATGTTTATTTACTTCAAACAAGCTCTTTATAAAGATATTTACCACTGACATCTGGATATTTATCCTTTATATTATGACAGCACACATGAAATTCCAGTTCACTTATCACAGAATCATAGAACGGCCTGGGTTGGAAAACACCTTACAGATCCCCTATTGCAAATCCCACTGTTGTGGGCAGGGACACCTTCCACTAGACCAGGTTGTGCAGAGCTCCATCCATCCTGGCCTTGAACACCTCCAGGGGTGGGACATCCACAGCTTCTCTGGGCATCCTGTTCCAGTGCCTCACCACTCTCACAGTAAAGAATTTTTTTAATATAATCACCCTACTAGCAGTTTTAAATCATTCCCCCTTGTCCTGTCACTACATGCCTTTATAAAAAGTCCCTCTACGTCTTTCTTGCAGGCTGCTTTAGGGTGCAATTACGTCACCCCAAAGCCTTCTCTTCTCCAGGCTGAACAAGCCCAGTTCTCTCAGACTTTCGTCATAGAAGAGGTTCTCCATCCCTCTACTCTCCTTGGTGGCCTCCTTTGGATTCATTCCAAGGGGTCCATGTCCTTCCTGTGCTGGGGACCCGAAAGCTGGATGCAGCACTCCAGGTGGGGTCTCACCAGAGCAGAGCAGAGCAGAGGGGCAGAATCCCCTCCCTTGCCCTGCTGCTCACACTGCTTTGGATGCAGCCCAGGACACGTTTGGCTTTCTGGGCTGCAAATGCACTTTGCCACCTCATGTCCAGCCTCCCATCCAGCAAAGCCCCCAAGTCCTTCTGGGCAGGGCTGATCTTGATCTGTTCATCCCCCAGCCTGTGTTGATGCCAGGGGCTGCCCAGATCCAGGGGCAGCCCTTGAATTTGGTCTTACTAAACCTCATGAGATTCCCAGGGGCCCAATTTCCGAGTTTGTCCAGGTCCCTCTGGATAGCATCCCATCCTCAGGTGTGTCAACTGCACCACTCAGCTTGGTGTCATCTCCAGATTCGCTGAGGGTGCACTCAATCCCTTAGTCTGTGCCATTAATGAATATATTAAATAACACTGATCCCAATATGGACCCCTGTGGAACACACTTACGACGTACAGTAAGATTTAAACAACCAAAATCGAATAGTCACCAATCCAAAGAGTTTATACCAAATTCACCTGCCTATTCAGATGGCTGAAATTGTTAAGTACAGACACCGTGTTTCCATGTTAATGAGAGGTACTCACCTGATCAGAAGCATATGCCACCAGCCTGCCCATGATCTCTGCTTCTGTTAGCTCAGGCTGTTCTGACTGCACCCGTCTGATAGTCTTTGTTCTTGCAGCAAGCAATGCAATCAGAGTGGCCTCGCTTGCACTCCCCTGTGGGAAAATTGAGGGAAAACATTGCAGAAGAAGAAAAGCAACATTCATTCTGCATGAATCTGTGAAGTTCTTAACAGAAACTGCAGATGAGAAACTGTGCAATCTCATGTTTTTTAGAAATACGTCTGACAGCAAGGGAGGAATCTCTGTTTAATCTTGGTTTCCTCCTTCCCGATGCCTCCGCCTGTTCTTTTTAATCTCTATGCTTGTTCAGTTTAGGCAACAGCCTTGCAATCAGTGCTAGAAAGCTGGATTCACAGACTCAAATGTATGTGAAAAGGCTCTCAGACCAGGTACCAATCTGCTGTTAACTCATAACAATGTCAGAGTAACTGCTGATTTCCGTTACTCTGGATTTCTGCACTTTTAAGTTCCATGATAAACTGAATGCCAACTCTCACTTCTATCAAGCAACATGCCTAATTATATGCCTTCTTTCATATTAGAATTACCTTGGGCAAGTAAATTATTGTGGCTAAAAGAGAAAAAACCACTGAAAACCCAGAAGTGCTATGATTCAATATAGCTAACTGCACTTCGATCTATTAGTTATGTATGTTTTCTTCATCACCAACAAAGATGAAAGGAACAGTCACACACTATTTCTAAAATGCACTTCGACTCACAAAACATCAGTTTAAAATGTGTCTTGGATAGCCTGTGACAACAAAAAGAATAATTTTTTGTATCAATTTAACAGTAAATTTCACAGAATACAACTTCCCAGGAAAATCTTTATATGGTTTTCATCTAGAACATGCACCTGAAACACGCCCTAAACTGCTCTTTTAAAATATAAGTAGCAGTTTGTAAATACATGCGTAGAAATTTCTGTGTATTGGGGTGTCTCTGTGCAAGATGAAGTTTCTAGGTACTTTCAAAGTTGATCAAACATCATGTGAATCATAACAGTGCGATGAATAGAGTCACATTAATATTTATGTCTAAGAAATATCTCCAGTGTCAACAAACTAATTTTGGAGTGATATTTCTTGTCCTGTACCAAAATTCTCTCCTCCCTCTGTTGAAGACCTATGTATACTTACTAATTACAACCAAATTTTCAGTATTTGGGAAATATTTTTATTTCCCTGAAGGTGGGCCTGATCTGACAGATTTCATATGTGAGAATGATCCCAGTGAATTCAGACTTTCTCCTATACTGAAGTTAGCTGAGCTACTCCTATGAGACTAAGCTGCCTTCTATGCAGGTCAACATCTCAACAGTGAATGAATGCAATCCAGCTGAAATTCAACAGCCTCATCAATGGAGTAAACAGGGAAAACGACAGTCCCTGAGCATTCACTGAATGTATGGACAGTGATGAATATATTTTATCTGCCATTCTGGTGGTGTGAGATTTGAGGAATGTAGACCCCAGAGCATAAAGACAAGCTGGAGACACTTTTGTGCATTTTTTTGTGCATTTTTTATAGCCACTGCTGCTGAATACAGTATTATGGCAACTGAGGGAAATATTACAGATACAGTATGGAATACAAGTAGTCATCTGTTATACTGTTACTTTTGGTAAAACCCATATATATTTCCATGTGGAGGCAAGGGGTGAAAAAAATTTGGTCTATTAATTACAGAAAACATAATTTGGCAATCTCCTCATTTAATGTTATTCTGTATATGGTCTGTAGCTGGACAGAGCTCTCATCAGAATATCAGAACATGGAAAAATCATCCTACTTTTTCTGTCTAAAAAGTCGAAATAGCTGAAATAAAAGAACTATTTACTCTGTTAGTGTATTTCCAGGACATGGATGGAACACACGTTACAAAAAAGGGCATTAATATATAAAAGAAAATGTCTGTAAGAAATTTCAAAGGTTAAGGCATTTATTTGAGATCTAGAAATTTAGGCCCCACTATTCTGGTGATAGTCTGGCTGGGTGGGCAAATGACTTTGGCTGAAGAATAGCCTCAGCTTTCTGAGGAGCACCACAAGATATCCTGGGTCTTCATCTATGCTGGTGCATGGTCAATGTATACAACAGTTCTTGTATTAATTACCTTTTACAGAAACAAGGATGAAAAGAAAAGGGCCTGTTGTCCAGCTGAACTTTGCCTCCTGATATACAGCTGGGGCATAGCCTAAAGGCACCTGAATCCAGCAACCTGGAAATGTTTTTGGATGTCTCACGATAGACACAGGCATTTTCCCCTTGCCTCAGTTTCCATAAATCACTTTTTTTATACTGAGTCACCTCTTTTACACTGAAGCTTTTTACACTGCTTGCAGATCCTGGTTTGCAACGCTCTTCTATACACTTGGCATCAAAGTCTTGCGCTAAAAATTTTTGAGGAAAAAAAACGCCTCGGTTCTTGAACTACTTGGCTAACTGACAAGTAAGATAAATCAGCCGTGTTCTTTGCCAGGCCAAAGGTATTTTTGTCTCACCCCTAAAATACTTTTTCTTTGCAGAGCAAGAAAACTCTTTAAAATTCAAAGCAGGTACACTTTCCAGCAATTTATCTAGAATGAACAGCAGGATACAAACTTCAGGAAGAAAGTTGCTTTCTTACTTATTTTTGAAAGCTGTTTTTTCTCCTCTTGAATGCTGTATTCTGCATTAAGTGAAGGATGATGATACCTTTGCTTTTACCACAGGCAAACAAAGGTTGCCATGGCAAGCAGGCTCAAGAGGCGGAAGAAATATCAGCAAGAGCTGATGTTCATGACCACCAGAGCTCTGAACTGAAATTTTCTTTCATCTTTTGCCATTTTGAAGTGTCATCTTGCACACAACAACAAAGTGCTTCATATTGACATAGACTTTCAAATGTAATTAAGAGGCAATTTTTACAGGCTCAGTTTTACCCAATAGCACAATAATTACGTGGCATTTATGAACAGAATGACTGGCACTTTCATGCACTCACGTTGTCTTTGCCTCATGCTCTCTTGCTTGGATCATTATTGTTTCAAGAGCAAGACGAGGATCTGCAGCCCAAATGACTGCATCGTAAGCAGGAACACAGAGCCCACTTTCGATTCTGAAACTGACTGGTTTCTGATGAAAATTATGGGCAATCCAGCACTGTCAGCCTGGAGGGGCAATATTTCCTGCTGATAACAATCAGGCATAATTGCTTGCTTTCACTGGTACAAAATAGATGCTGCTAAGATGCATGAGGGAAGCTTGATTTCTTGAAGATAAAGCCCTCCCTAGCAATCGTAAGGATAAAGATACTAACAGAGCAAGTAGATGAGTAAAGAACTACACCAAAAACACACTGGTGTAGGTACAGCTCCACCTAGGACAATGACAGCATTTGGATTAAATTAATTCTTGCTTGGGAAGATGTTGGGAAGAATTCATTGGAATATGCTGTAGGCATTTGCAGCTGAGATCAAAGAAAGAAGCCCCCAGCTCTCGCATCTAATTCAGATGTATATTAGAAGCCTATCTTAAGATAAAATGGATTGTGCTCTGGCCTCCAACGACCAGACTCCTGAGATCATCAAAGACGCGCAGAACAATCATTTAAATTTCAATCTTCTTCATAGTAGAGACCAATTTTAGATAGATTAATAGCTGTGACCAGAGTTGCATCTGCAGAATGACCATGTGCTAGTGGAGCCATGGCTGACAAACAATACAGCTTTATTATGCATGCAAGATTGCCCACTGATGATATATTCATTATTGTTCAGGTTATCTGTTTAGACATTGCAAGTTTCATTAAGCAGTCAATATCAAAGTTTGGGGTTTTTTTCTAGTTTGGATATGCAGTGTAGTCTCAAAATTGTATCATCTATTGATAGAACTGCTTAGGTTCAAATTTTAAGCAGCTCTTCATTTTCTTATAGTATTCCAATATTTCCTTTTGTTATATAAAAAAACCTTAAAATAATTTCAACCTCTTTGGCAAAAATCGATAGACTTTCTACTACATGCTGCTATTACTGTTTATCAAAGTTTATCTCCAGTGTTCTGTGGAAAGTGACTGAAGCAAACAAATGGACATGTAAAAGGCAGACTTCTAACCTCAGCTATGAAACATTGCTGCACACTGTTGGTAAGTATGAGCTCAATTCACTGAATAACAAATTAAAGTCCATCCTGCATGATTCTGATTTGAAATTTAAGCCTAAATTTTAAATTGAACTACTAGCAATTCTTCACTGAGAAGTGTTGTAGAAATCAGCTGCTCTAAAAACAAAAGCATTACTTTCATGAATGGTCCTGCCCACACATAGACATTCTCACAGACGGTCAGCCTTTCTGAAAATTTGAAAGGAACCCATGTGGCAGCAAAAAAAAAAAACCCATATATATTTCCTTCATTAGCGTCCTAGTATAAAGAGTTAATAAAATCATGAATTCACAAACTCAATCCATATTCTTTTTTTCACGTCCCCTCTTACCTGAATGACTCCTCCACCTTGGCCATCCTTCCCAGCTAGAAACTCTTCAGGCAAATTAACCATCTTCCCTAGCCAATCCAGCATGATAGTCTCCAGCTCAGTGCAAGCTGGACTTGAAGCCTGTGTTGAAAAACAGGGCAGAAGGAATAATCTCACTAGACTGTGAAGAGAAATACGATCTACCAGGGTAAGAATAATTCTTTCTCTCTCTCTTTCTTTCGACTGTAAAGGAATAGACTAGATGACTAACGTCACCAGCCAAGTTAGGGACCTGAAGAAAATTTTGTGCATGTAGTTTCTAACATTTACCAAAAAAAAGTCAAAATAGGCCTTACATAGAACAATGATGATCAAATGTCAAAGCCAGGATTTGCATCTCTCATATTTTTTTTCAGCATCAAATACCAGCCTCTTTTGAGAAGAGTATACTTCATATGAATGTGGGGGTTTTAAGACAATTTTCCGTTCATCCAGATGAAAAGAGAAATAACAACACTGGGTGCTAAACAACAGTCATACTTCTTACTGGATTGTCAGTATGTTTGCATTGCTACCACTAATGCTAAATGTTGGTGATTTTTCAAGAACAAAACTTGTAAGAGAAAATAGCCTTTTATTCCTGGAATCATTCATGGTGTCTAGGTAAAAACCCTTAATTAATCAAGGAAATTGACCAACAAAAACACTCCTGTGACTTCACTACTGTTTATCAATAATTTCATTGTAGAATGTTACTGAAATGCCTAAAATCTTGGCTAGGTGAAGTGCCATTACCACACACCAGAGTAAACTCACCCAAGAGAAGCCCACACATCCTATTCCACCACACAGCATATCTGCAAGAAGAGCTGGGAAGGAAGAGGCTGCAGGAAAGTAGGCAAAAAAGTATGGACTGTGCCAGTGAGTCACCTGTATTAAGGGGAAAATAGTTATTTTTAACTAATTCAGGAAGCAGAAACAAATTGTCACAAAATCATAAAAGGTTAGAGATTGTGACAAGCCAACAGTTCTTGACTACCTGGATGTAACACAGGGTCCCACTTCTTAGAAAAATACACCTTGCTTTTTCACGATTTTTTGTCTATCTTTAACTCAAAAATGAATAAGTTGTCACCCCAACCCCCCCAACAGCACCAAAATCAGAGCTCTCCATTTATCTTACTAGAAGACAAGAACTGTGTGGGCCACGGCAGCCTGAGCCTCTGTGCAGGCCACTGTTCTTAAGCCTCTACCATCAGGGACTCTCTGGTATTTTGTTTCTCCATCCCTGTCACGCAACTGACATAGGAAGAGTGTCCTCAGTGCAGCAGAGGCCCACAGAACTCTCGCCCATACTCTCGTGTTATTTGCTAATACTCAGGCACTGAATCTGGCCAAACAGCTCCTCACCACAAAACCCCATCACTCACAAAAACAACCCATCCCAGCACACAATACTTTCTGTACAAAATTAAACTCTCATCTCCCTTGAACAAGTTATGATTTATATATAGTTTCACTTTGTATGTACTAATATGACAGAACAACATGCATAAATGCTAGTCAATTGTCTTGCCAAAGCAATATTTAGAATTAGCTTATGTAACATCCAAACAATTTTAAGGATCTATGAGACACTTGATAGTGCTCGACAACTCCAGTCTAATAAAATTTGAAAGCAGGAAATGTACAGCCACACTGCAATGTCCAGTGGAAATAATGGGATATGGGATATGTTTGGCAAAAACAGCTTTCACATTCAAGGTAAAAGGCAAGTTTTTAAAAAAGTACTTCTAGAGTTGTAAGCAAGAATTCAGCAGAATCTATGTAAGGTTTTTTTTGCGGCTGGAAGTCAAGAGGCTGCTGAGTTATTGAAGGCTAGCCTTTTCTTTCACTATTTTGTTTCACTTTTTTTTAAATACTGGAATTCTTCTATTACAACAGGAGGATAGTAAGAACATACATTCCCTCTTGCCTGAGTTCAGTGTTTCTGTGCTATTTGATCCCACATTCCCACCTCTGATGAATTTTACCCTTTACACTGCTCTCTCCCAGGCTGTGGTAAGATTTCTGGTTCTGGAGCTAACTCACGGATTGCTGAACCACACTGTTCTGCATGCTGCAAATAAACCCTTTGTTTCCTCTTCTAACCTTCCTCATGCCAACAACCAGCTCTTCTTTAAGGGATGTGGTCCATGCTAAGGAGAAACTGTCTTAATCCTTGACCGAGTGAATCAGAAATCACTTTCCCTGCTGCAGTATACCAATTTCAGATGCCCCCATCTCTTTCACATGAAAACATCTCCTATTCATTACAATCTTCCACTGTCTAAACTAGCCCTGTACCTGGTATGTTCAAGATTTCATTTTTACTGGCCACTAGGTTTAAACCTGTCAAATCAGTGATCCAAACACAAGCCACTGTGAACATTTTCAGCTGCATCTCATGTCTGGTCGGGATATCTTTCTTTGCTGTAACAAAGTTTAAGAGCACTTGTGGCAAATGCCTTCCTTCACAAATTGGAAAAAAAAAACCTGGATGGGATGTGGTTCTTCACAGGAAAACAATAAAATATTCAAGAAGCAGTGGTCCCCAATAGGATCCACATGCACAGACTTTCACTGATGTCCATAATGAGCCAGAGCTGCCACTGTTCATCTCCCCAGCTCTAATCCTCTGTGATCTGTAAGACTTGTGACATTCATCTCGGGTTAATCAAGTTAAACTGACTGCTTGCTGGGAGCCATTTGTTTGATGAAACACAGCAGATTCCAGTTGCACCACTCACACAAAGCGAAAAAGCTAAAAGCCTTGGGGCAAGTGCAGCTGCGTTCTTCCTCCTGCCTCCCCTTCCCCCGTCCCTTGAAGCAGCTGTAAAATTCTTTTTTTTCACCATGTTGGAACAGACACACTTAGTCAGATACTGCAAAGAGCCTCACATAATTGATGCCCGTTTTTTCAGACCTCTGCTGATAAATAATGATATACAAGTGTCTTGGGTTCACTCTAATTACCACTCTAGTGCTTCTCAGAGACATTTTATTTCCAAGATTTCTTCTAAGGATGTCTTTCTCTGGCTTGTTTAGTCTAAGCAATAGTCTTTATTTGCCACACACTAAGGATAGGTACTCCAGCTGAAAGTTCATAGATTAATGGATCCAATGTAAGGAAAATTAGCATCTTTACTACTGCTATTTGCAGTTACAACTCCACTTGATCGTTTTTGGCTCTAAAAAAGGAGGAGAACAAAGCAAATCTAAGAGAGAAAGGCGACTCCAATTGATACTTGTACGTGCAGATCCTCTCCATGTTGTCTGCCTGCCGTGGAGATCAGAGTTCTGCAGTTACTCCCTCTGTCTCTGTATTGGTATCAGGAACTTACCACCATTATTGTCACTATCATTTGGTGGACTACCCTTTGAAGGCCTAACTTATACTTCACAGTAAGTCCCCATAAAGAAGTTTCACCACTCATGAATGCCTGAACCCTGTCCTACAGGGTAAAGACAGCAATAGATACTGCATTATTATTACTTCACACAATTAATTGATCCCTGCTCTTCTGAAGGAACACCATTTTCACATTTTTAGTCATACAATAAGTAGCAAATATCAGAACTCAACTAGCACAGTAAATGTGTCAGCATGAATGAAACAAGAATCACTTACAGGCCACTACTAGCTTATAAGCAAAATAAGGGTTTATGCTATGTCATATTACTTTTTCTTTCTGAAGAAGCCCTTTCTTAAGTTCTTAATTTATAAAATGGATATAAGACATTCCCATGTGAAACACTGGGAAAATGCTACAGCTGAAAAACACTAGATGTACTGTTAAATGTTATTATTGTCAGGAAAAACACGGGAAGAAGATTAAGGCAAAATATAACCTGAACAACTAGGGCAAAAATATCTTTGCAGACAGACTGAATAACCTGGTAAGGAGAGCTTTAAACTAGGAATGATAAGGAAAGGAGAGGAAAACCCACAATCAAGGGAGGAAGATGGACCAAGCTGGCAAGCAAAGGGTGAAGGGCAATATGGGCATGAGAGAACTCAAAAAGAAGCTAAGGCTCAAGCAGACCGATCCCCAGTGCATCCACATAAATAAGGAAGTGCTGAGAGGGCAGCATTAAGGCAGGAGCAGGACACAGCAGTTCTCACATCTTTTCCGGGAAATCAAGACAAACGGGTGCCTCTCTGAAGCACCACATGGGGAACACACAGGAGGAAACAGAAGGCTGTGCGCAGGTACAGGGCTGTGATTTCACTGGGGTCACAGATACGCTGTGGGATTGCTCGCATGACTGAAGTGCTGCAGCAGATGAGGACAGGCTCTTCGGGAAGGTCAGATCAGGAAGGCAAGGCAGAGGAGTGGTCCTTTATGCAAGAGAACAGCAGGAATGCGCTGGCCTCTGCCTAAAAATGGACAATGAGCCAGTCAAGAACTTGTGAGCCAGGACTGGAAGATCTCAAGTTGGGCAACGTTTGGGGGTACATGTCTGCTACAGTCCACCTGATCAGAAGAAGCACATGAGTGCAGCATTCAGACAGCTGGAAGAAACCTCATGTTCACAGGTCATAGTCCTCACATCTGCTGGACAGACAACACAGCAGGACACAATCAGTCCAGGAGGGTTCTGGAGTGCCCTGATAATTACCTAACATGGGAAACTGTGGAGGAACTGATGAAAGTGTGGGACTGCACATTTACCAACAGGAAAGAATTGGTGAAGGCAGTGTCCCGGGCTGCATCCAAAGCAGCGTGGGCAGCAGGGCAAGGGAGGGGATTCTGCCCCTCTGCTCTGCTCTGGTGAGACCCCATCTGGAGTGCTGCCTCCAGCTCTTGGGATTCCCAGCACAGGGAGGACATGGAGCTGTTGGAGTGAATCCAGAGGAGGGACATCAAGATGATCAGAGGAATGGAGCACCTCTTCCATGAGGAACGTCTGAGAGAACTGGGATTGTTCGGCCTGGAAAAGAGAAGACTTTGGGGTGATCTAACTGTGGCCTTCCAGTACCTGCAGGGAGCCTACAAGAAAGATGGAGAGAGATTCTTTTCAATGGCATGTAGTGATAGGACACGGGGGAATGGTTTTAAACTGAGAGCAGCTTTAGATCATATATCTGAAAAAAAATTCTTTACTATGAAGGTGGTGAGGCACTGGAACAATTGCCCAGGGAGGTTGTGGGTGCTCCATCCCTGGAAGTGTTCAAGACTAGGTCAGATGGAGAATGAAGGGGAAAGGCCAATACTGTTTAAGATCTTCATTAAATACCTCAATGATGGGATAGAGTGCACCCTCAGCAGTGTTGCTCTGAAGAAATGGACTTGGGGATCCTGGTGGCCAAGCTGAACAGCAATGTGCCCTGGTAGCAAACACTGTGACCCCAGACCATCCTGGGCCATGGTAACAAAACTGTCACCAGAAGGTCAAAAGACGTGATCCCTCCCTTCTACGCAGCACTGGAAAGGCCAGACCTGGAATGCCACATCCAGTTCTGGGTTCTCCAGTGCAAGGAACAAAGACATGGCCATACTAGAGTGATTCTAGTGGAAGACCATGAAGATGATTACTTGCTGCATCTGTCATATGACAAGCGGCTGGGGTTGTTCAGCCTGCAGGGAGCTCAGGGGGTACCTTGTTAACGTGTATAGACACCTCATGGGAGGGTGTATAGAAGATGAAGCTGGATTCTTCTCAAGAGTACCCAGTGACAAGACAACAAGAAATGTGCACAAATCGAAATATAGAAAATTCCACTTAAACGTAAGAAAAAGCTTTTTTGCTGTGAGGGCGATCCAACCTTGGGACAGGAGAGCAGAGTTCATCCTTGGAGATACTCATGACCAGCTGGACATAGTCCTGAACAACCCGCTCTAGCTGACTCAGCATTGAGCAGTGGGGATGGACTAAATGATCTCCAGAGATGCCATCCAATCTCTACTATACTATGACCTTGTGATTCTGTGCTCATGTGAGTCTTCAGAATTGAGAATAAACAACACAGGTAGAATCAGAGTTACTATAAGAACTGGGATTTATATCATGCTCTTTGTGTCACTAACATTTCACACTGATGGAAAAATTTAGGATAGAACATTTTTTTTTCAGAATCTATCATGTTGTAAAAGTAAATTTGTTTGCAGAGGCACATAAATATCAAGAAAAAGTCATTTTAGTTAAGAAGGAACATGACATGTTGATGACATAATTGGAATTCAATGTCTCACTTTCTATTCTCAAATGATTCATCTCTTATTTTTTCATCCATTATTATTTTATTGAAAATTCTCAAGTGTTCAAAGTGTTTGCTCTTCTACTTCACAGACATTACTGTTTTCCTCCAATGAAAAAGAAAAGGCAATTATATCTATGAGCAGCAATTAAAGTATTTGCATGTGTCGGACATAATTCTCTTATCTAATCTGTATTGATTTAATTCTCCTGGATTTAAGACTTCATCCACAAACCTTTGAAAAGAGTGCAGAGATTTCAACTGACTTTAGTGGAGCTTTTGCCTGTTAAAGGACAGCAGGGCTGGCTCCAAAGAAAACAAGATAAAGTCATATTGAATATCATATATTTACATTGGTCAATGAAAAGGAAATGGTACTATAGTACACTGACTAAAGCCATTTCCAGATTGTGATGTCCACTCCCATCACAATCATATCACCTATCCACATCTAGAGAAGAAACCCAAAGTGTTTATTGCAGAGATCCAAAGGAGAGATTTCTCATTAATATGTACTAATTATTCAGTCCTCTTCAACTTAGAGGCCTTAGGAGACAAGCATATAAAAAATAAAAAAGGTGTACCATGAGTGGAAAAACAAGAAAGATTCAGATGGACAAATGCCAGATGCTTTGTTCTGCATTGTCTGCCCAATACTGATCTACTCAAGGACTAATATTTAGGCAGTGGCCGTCTGCCTTAAAAGCTATGAGAAGTAGCTGACATTTAGGAGAGTAAGTCAACAGAACAAGTATTGGGGAGAATCCTTTCTAGTCAACTCTGTAATAAAAAGAAGTCTCCTAAGAGAATTTTAACATTTAAAGATCAGCTTGAAGGAGTACTTTAGGCACAGCAAACTAATAAAAATACTATTTTGTAAAATATTTACTGTGCTACGAAAATAGTAAAAACATCACATGAAATTGAAAATCAGGAAGTTTTGCCTTAACCAGTTCAAGGAAGGAAAGGGAATTATTTCCAAAAGTAATCTATGCATGAAGGAAAAGACTGATTTGATTATTTCTAGGAAGAACAGAAAACATTAGTTAGATCATATTTAACACGTAAAGCTCACTCCTGCCTTCTAAAAGTTAATCAGAGTGGGTACTTATGTTTGTTAAATCTAGCTGCACAGCCTTCAACCCACACTTTCTTTAAGGTCTTTGAAAACCTAAATGCAGTATTGAACAATGCACTACAGTTCCACTTCTCTTACCCCTGGCATAATAATCTTCTCAATGTCTTTAAAGACATCCTCAAAGCTCTCAGGATCCTGGGGTGCACAGTCTGAGATGAGGGGCCTTAGGTATCCTGGTTCCACATCTGGGAAGACCTGTCGTTTTTCTATCTTCTCCAGGTAATCCGCAACATAGTCCACCATCTCCTTCCCTCTCTTGCGGAATTCTGCAGCATCCATGGGTATCAGCGTCTAGGTCTTATTGTCAGAAAAACACTTTAAAAGAGAGGAAAAAACAGTCATTTTTGAAAGAAAATCTTACTAGAAAATCTTACTTAGTTTTAAACCTTTTATTCAGACGATTTATGGGAAGACTCATATGGCCATGATATAGATTAGCTTAATACAGATAGACAGCAAGTTTAGCTCAGAAGAACAGTAGAAGCACATTGATGAAGAGTCAAACATTACAGATTCAATCCCTACAGCTGCTGGTTGACACAAGGATGTGGGACTTTTAAGTGGCACATAATCAACTCCCTCCTGCCTTATAAAGAGGTCTAAGACAATAGCCTGCTGTGTGTCTCTATCATAATCTGTAGTAACAACCTATAACAATCAGAGTTACCACAGTGATCCACTGTGCTGCCCTGTCATTTTATCTGCTTGTCAATTCCCGTCTTCCCTCAAGATTTAGCTTCTTTCCTCTTTTACTGTAAACGCACATGCTGTGTCATCTACAAAACTTTGTTTCTTTGAGAAGTTTCAAACAGAATTCACTTTAAGTTGATCTGTACTGTATTTTGCAGGACAATTCAAGGAATCTCTGTCTAGGGCTGTCCACGTTTCCAAGATGTTGGGCTACAGCTCCAGGTGTTCTTCAAGACAGGCAGATTGTGTGAGCACACCCAAGGTGATCTACGGCTCAGCTGAGACGAGCTGAGATGAGTTCACCTGCAAAGTGCTCTGCAAGCACAAATTCGTGATACTAGGGTGTCTGCTCCGACCGTCCTGGCCCACCCAACTCTTTTACTCTAGCTGTGCATTTTGAGTAGTCAGTGAATATACAGTTGATACTTTGTATTCACTGAGTACCTGAAAAGTGTCCCAGAGTCTTTATACACTCAGATTGAACGATATTGTTCCTTGGGATCTAGTAAGAAGATTGGCAAGTGAAAACAGGAAACTCACTGCTGGTGTCATGAACTACTGTGCTTAGCTCACACACCTTTAGATCTTTACTTTGTAAGGAAATACACTAAACACAAAGTGAATATTAGATAATTAGGAGACAATTTTTCAGATATCAAGTATTTAACGATTTATAACTGATGACACCATTTTGAGAAAAGAGAACCTCCTGGGCTTAATTACATTTAAATTAGTACTGTAACATCACAAAAGAAAGACATCATTAATAAGCACTGTCCGAGAGACATCTCTGCTGCTGCAGATAGAGGATCTGGGATTTGTGGGGAGCAGCTGCTGCTGCTACTTAAGAAGGCAGGGTGCTGCTGTAGGTCACGAAACACTTTGGAGAGCAAGGATCTGCACAGCAGGGACTTCTAGACTCCCCAGAGAATGGCTGTTCCTGTTGCTATTTCACTAGAGTTTTAGTATTCTCTTTAATCATCATGTCAATGTTTATTTGGCTGTGTCTACGCCTTTCATAAAGGGGCATTAGGACCTTTCTCATATCTTGCTACTAAGTTGCTGGAAATAATTACCAGTGGTCATTACAGTCCTTACAGTTTCCAGCGGGCAGCTTTGTGTGTCACCCCCCTTTTGAAAAGCGGTGTTTAAGGGAGCAGTTTTGTTTCTACTCCTCTAAGATCAGGATGATTCAATTTCTTCCATACCCCCTAAATCTTATGTGTATTTTCACTTAACACATCTTTGTTCACTGTTCAAAATTTCAATAAACTTTCTAAAGAAATCAGCACGAATTGCAGCAATCAATATGCATCTCTGTGGCAGCAATCTAATTACACTCCAAGGCTCTGTTCTTTGGTTTAGATATTTTTGCCAGAAGAAATCTAAATATTGTACTGTTGTACTTCTTTTTTCAATGCATCTCTAAGTTAACCTTTAACTTATTCTATTATTATTTCTTTTATGCTACTTCACTCATGAGCTCATTGCTATGGCATGCTCTAAAGAACTTGCATGAGGTAATCTGTTATTTTTTTCCTCTGGTTTCAGAGAAGAAAGCTGTGAAAAAAAAGAATTTAACACACAACTGACAAATTAGTGGGAGACACCTGAGACTGAACTGACTCAGAACATGAGGATTGGTGTTTCCAGCACTACTGTTGCTCACCACTG
The DNA here is from genome assembly GCA_013398015.1 of Oreocharis arfaki. Lineage (NCBI taxonomy): Eukaryota > Metazoa > Chordata > Aves > Passeriformes > Paramythiidae > Oreocharis > Oreocharis arfaki. Next base: position 666,060 of record VZRR01002322.1, read on the forward strand.
TGTTAGTTATTCCTACAGACCTTTACACATGGATAAGTTCAGCTGAGTATCTCATTCCACATCTGCAGTTCCAGTGAACCCTAAGTACAGCATCAAGGCAGGTAAGAGTATCACGGTGTAAAAGCATCACTAAACTACTCTCTAGCTTTACTTTGTAGTAACCAAATCTAGGGCACCACTTAACATAAAAACTTCCGTGGATCTCTTGGTCTTTTCCTAAAATACAAATCAAATGGCATACATTAAATCACATTGTGTGTAAGCTCAAAACAGCTCATAAACACACAGAAAAAAAATGAATCTATCATATTACCAGAACATAGATGGTATGTTTTATAGCTTGTGACCATTTTCCCAACACTTAATTTTTTTTTTACCTGAAATTTGTATTACAAGAAACATTTACATCATCTTTGTGCTACACAGTATGCTGATATAATTCACTGTCATTTTTATTACTTGAAGTTTGGACAAAGTTCTTTTTGGATATCAGGATAAGCAAATAAATTTTATATCTAAATATCAGATACACATTCTGTGGTTTCAGCCTATTGCTATGGAATTCAATTTGAGAAAATACACATTTTGTATAATGACTGAGGTCTTGTTTGTTATTGGCAAACTTTACTTCTTCCCAAGAATGGGAGGTCCACTGGCTCATCCTAGCATTGTTTTGGCTGCACTGCTTCTGTCATAAACCACTGTTGCAACGGCAAAATTCAGGTAAAGAATTAAATTACAGGGGAAACCCACTGTTTTGCGTGGAAAAAGTAACTGAACCAGGAAGCTTAAGCATTAAGAATGGAAGGTTGAGCTTTCCATCCCAAATGTGCTACAGCAGCCGCAGTGTTATAAACTGACATGAACTAGTATTCACTTAACCTCTAATATTCTTATAATTCAGTTTGATCCAGTGAAATACGTCAATTTTCTTTAATCTGAAGCAACGTATTTAATTCTTCTTTCTTCCAAAGACAACACCGAAAAATTAAAAATCTACTTCTTCTATTCATGCATCTTCCTTCCTAAAAGTCCTTCCCTGAAAATTCCATACCTGCAGTAATATATGTATCTCACGGGGGAACTGTGAAGGCATACTCCTTGTAGGAACACAGTGGTCATCCTTTTCATCTCCTGTTTTATATCTGTTCTTTTGTGAGTGACAAGACCCACTTACACTTTCATCCCTAGTTTTATTCTCTTCCTGAACTGTTCGCTACAGATCTCACTTCCTCTGCTTGAAAGTACTACTTGCTATGGAAGCCATCTCCAGCAGACAAATGTAATGCTCACCAGTGAGTACTATCAAAATGCAAATTACTTCACGTCTCTACCAGTACAGAATATCTCTACCTCTTGCATGCACACAAAACTCATGTACAATGCAACAACAATGCATAGGGAGAGACCTTCCCTCTATGCCAGTATATTTTAAAAATACAGAGATCTTCTAAGAAGCAAAATACTTCAGACAACTCAAGCCTTAGGGCTTAAAATGAAAACACTGTTTAAGAGAATACATATTTTCTGAAGGGATGAGTGTTACAGTCTGCATGCACTCAAAATATTCACTTAACTCGAAGGAACTTAAACTGCAAAATAATGCAAGCCAAGTTTCCAAAACTAAATGGAAATTTCAGAGAAACTAAGCCTCTCTCTAAAGTATTTAATAGTGGTCTATCTTCTTGAAGGCCCCTAAAGAGTAAGAAAGGCTCCATGCTTTCAGAGATCCCACACCGCCCAGGATGAGTTTCAGCATGTTCATTATCTGCCAGCTGAACCCCAGGTGAGGAGAGCACAGCTTCTCAGGAGCTGCCCTGCCTAATTATCAACCTCTACCACACTGTGAGCAGTCTGTATGCAAATTCATTGACAGCCTCACTCTGATTGATAAAATAAACTTTAACCAAGCATATATGCTGCCTGACCATTTTTGCTCCCAGCAAGAATCAATGACTATTGTCACCACTGCATACTTCAGATCAAATCCTACTTCACTGGAGAAGATTGAGTTCTGCTCTAAACTGCAGGTAAAACCAAGGAAAATAACGTTAAACCTTAAATTATATCAGTGTATCTTTTTATTTATTCATATATCCTTGGTCTTTGATTTTGCTGTAATTTGTCAGAGGACAAGTACACTACACAATCTAAAGCTGACATATCCTTTGTTGCTTTTTTTAAACTACTCCTATCTCAGTGCACTGAAATTAGAATATAGCCACATTTTATTTTAGTGAAGTTACTGAAAATTGTTGCTAGCCTTTAGATTGCATATATTCATTTGCAAGCAGTTTTCCACTTTATCTGAAACTGAATCACACAAATGAGTAGTTTACATACAAGTAATTATTAAAGATATTTATAGGTATAATATTATGTTGATAACATTCAGTTTATTCATTATTTCTGTTAAAAAGTACTGTCTATAATTTTAGAATCTGGGTGGGTTTTTTTCATATTTACTAAATATAAATGTAAAATATATCTAAATGCTACCAAGAAATTTGTTATGATAAAGAAAAAGAGAGAAAAGATGAAAAAGGGGAAAAAAGAGGAAAAAGAGGAAAAGCAGAACAAATTAGGAGAGATGATATATTTGATGCATTATAATTTTATGTCTGCCTCTTCTCCAGTTCATCAAAGTAAAATAAACAACAGCTAACACAATAAAATCTTTTAGCAGCTCCTGTTATTAAATACAGACAGGAAGAATGCATAGACACATTAGTAGCACCTAAAACTGATAGTTGTACTTGCTCAAAAAAAGTAATAACTGTGTATCTTTCCAATACATGAGTCAAGTGCATTTCCTGTTCTCCCAGCTGATTGCTGCAGAACAAAATATAATTTAAAGGCTCATGGTACTTCAGTGACACCACTGAAGCCATGAGAACTTCCTGCTACTGAACCCAACTGAAGGTTTTTGCAGCCGTTGCCACTGTCAAGCTGAACTTCCTCTGCTGGCAATAGGATACTGCCAGAAAAAGGGCCATAGGATGAATTTTATTTCAGCATGAGTAAAAAGGAACTGGATCTACTCTGTACTTCTACCTTTGCACAAGTCAAGTTACAGTCCCTACATTTTATTTAAAGAGTGACATTTTCCAGAAGTTGCTGGCTGTATTCATTTACTGTCACTGGCAGAGTCTGCAACTTCCTAATTTTTCCTGTTGAGTTCTTACTACAGTGATGGGAAAGGGTTATTTCTGAGGAAAACTTCACCCTAAAAAGTCATGCATTTAATTTATCTTGGAATTTTATTATTCAGAATATTTTGCAGAGAATTTCTCAAGTTCTGCTTGGTTATTGCAAGAACTGCTGTACTTGGAAAGACAAGATACAAACTTTTGTATACGTGGGATCCTGCATAAATGTATATAAACAGTTACAGCTGACATACATCAATTGTAAAAACAAGCAAACACAAAACAAGAGGAGCACACTACATTGTGCAAACTTAGATTAAAAATAATGCTTCTTTTTATTATTATTATTATTATCCCTAAAATAACACAAACTGGCTGTTTATTAACTGAGCTCCCACTCTCCATAACCAATTGTTGCATTAATCCAAATGTACCTACTTGTGATATAATAAATAAAAACCATAAAGCCTTAAGGACAAAGAATGTTACTTACAGCGAGTTGATAAGGTTTTTCCTTCTTCCCTGCCCTTCTCACTGTCTTTCCTCCTCAGTGACAGCTATAAAGCAGAGAGGATGCAGTTGCCAGCATATATAGGCAGAGTATCCATGACCCTTCAGCCTATCACAGCCACGGGCTTTGCACTGAACATGCAGCAGCAGCATCTCCCCCTCCTCCCACAGCTCCTCCAAAATACACTTCGCAAAGAAAGCTCCCGGAAAGGCAGCTGCATCTGGCTGAGAAACAGACACTACCTAGGTTAACTGAGCAGTGCTGTGTGTTCTCTTCCAGGGGCTCCATTCACAAGTTCGTTAGCAGTGAGTGTCTGATCACATGCTCCCCGTCTGTGCTGCACACTCCGGGACATTTCTGCTGAGGCTGCTGCAGTAAAAGCAAGTGCTTTCATCCACTTCTGTGAAATATTATTGCCAGGAAAGATACACGGATATGGCTGAAGTACCACTCAAGGGACTGCAAGCTCTGAGCAGGAATATAGCTGTGGAATTAACATTCCCAGATAAGCTTTATCCAACTTTTTCCAGTTTCTCTCTTTAATCATATGGACACTCAAAAGGAATACTAAGTGTTCAAGATTTTTTTTCCTATTCTAGACTTTTCTTTCAGAGAGGAATCCAAGTGACCTCCTGTCATTTTTAGTTTGCTCAAGTTAATCTCAAAAAAAAAAAAAAA
>VZRR01002322.1:670425-836196 GCA_013398015.1 Oreocharis arfaki
AAAAAAAAAAAAGTACTATCACCATTTCATAGTCCTAAACAGCTTATAGCCTGGTAGTGTGGCAGATTTCGGACAGTCATTGCTCTCAGACCAGTCTCTGGTCCACTGCAGTATTACAGCCAACCTTTTGTGAAGGATGAAAAAGTCCCAGCTTTTTAAAACTGTCATGGCTGTGTTTGCTCTTCTAATGTTACAAGACCAATGACAACTCTGCTACAATTCTGGAAGAGTCTATTCAAAATAAAAACAGGACCTAAACTCCCCAGGTGAGCTTGCTGGTGTCATTGCACGTGTTGTGCCAGAGGTTATTCTATGATCTGACTTGCATTTCCAGTGCCTGTGTTGGCCAATGTAATGACTAGTCAGCAGTCTTGAAAAGCATCAAGAAATCCCAGTCAGTTGCAACAGGCTCTGAGACATTTTCCACCTTAAATCAACTCCTGAGTGCCCAGGGTCACAACCTGGGGATACTGGGACCCCATAGGAAAACAAGTGTTTTGGAGTCTTTTTCTATTGTTTTCTTTCACCCTGAATTTGACTGAAAATTCAAAGTTTGTTGAGAGGGTATAAGAGACACAAAAATCGAAGTTGTCTCTAGTAAGCTTAAAGATGACTGAAATCTCACTTCAGTGTTTCATCCAAATGGCTTGCAAAAGGTAAACAGCTTTCAAAGGAAATTAAAAATGGAAACTAAAATTAAGATTGGAGTATTAAAATGCTGTTTCAATCAGTGTTGAAATACAACCTCAAAGTCACCTGATGTGTTTTTATTCCTCTGCTGCACCTATAAAGCCTGCTGTGAAGAGGCAATAGTCATGTCTTCCATTAAGATATTTCTTTTTTTATTTCCTTTTTCTTCCTGAGAAATTAAGTGTGAAGGTATCTCAAGCAAGCTGGAAAAGGGGAATTAAATGCCCTTCTAAAAAGCATGTTCCGTGTTCTCTGCTACAATTCTAGAAATTCTTCTGGCTCCTACTAGTTTCATAATTCTCATAACCAATGGTTGGCAATACATGAATCTTTGTTTAACAGAATCTTTCTATGGTGAACAAAAGGAAGATCACTAAGTTTTCTGTCATACGTGCTGGCTAAGTCAGATCTGATGCGGCCCTGTGAATTTATTCCAGACCGTTCAAACTGCTCTCGCTGTCACAGAGAACAAGTTCTTTTATTGCTGAAACACAGCGAATAAAGATCCCACCTTTAGTGCCAAACTGTTTCAAAATTCAGGACACCAGTGTGTAAGAAATAACAGATGATCCCAAGAGGTTTAAAGGCTGGGGCTTGTTGGCAAGCACCCACCAGACCTATTTTTCACAGCTAACAAAAGACAAGCTTTGATATGCTTTTGCACATGGAAGTCACCCCAATGATGATATATAAACGATGCCGTGCCCATGCAGTAATGGCACCAATTTATTACCACTACTGAGCTCTTTGGTTTGCAAACAAGGTGGGAGAGAGGCTGTGTTTGGACAGGAGGCTCCAGTACAGCACCAGAAAATGAAGCAGACAATGTGTTATCAGTCACTGCAGTCCCATTGGCAGTCCATGTGCGAAGACATGGATCAAAGCAGAGGGGATTAAAAGTTTGTACCCACTTTCTAACAGCTTTCACCTCTTCCACCATTGTACAATGCAGGTTAGAAATGAAAAGTCAGTTTCCCCAGCTTTTAATCCAGTTATGATTAGATGGCCCTACTCCCAACTTTGTTTTTCTCTCACCTGAATGGCCTGATGCTCTTCTCATGCTAACCTTGTGCTGTGGCAATAGGTAATAAATTTGATGATGTGTTTGTGCTGTAGTTCAGTGAGCCTAACATTATTTGACCAAACCCGTTCTGAGCTATAACATGAAGTGCTTTAAATCCACTCAGATATACTCAATATCTTAGATATTGAGAAAATAATTTGAAACAATTAATTAGGGATCTAGCACAAAGTTTGTGCCCATTTTCCACATTTGATGTCAAAGGAAAAGTCACTGTTGCCTATACTGTTTTTTTTTTTATTTGGTTTACTCTGTGTCTGTAGTTTGAGGATGTTATTTGGAGGCTGCAGGCATTTTTTCCAGTTTTCCTTGCTGTTAATCCTTCAAAAAGAGAACAGCAGTAGAACCGCCTCTTTGTCTTTTTTCTTCCCCCCAATATATTCTCCCACTAATGTAAAAATACTAGTAACAGAAAATTATCTACAAGAAGGTTTAAAAAAGACAAAAAAATGAGAATGCAATGAAAAGTCCTTGGATGTTCCATAAAAAAGGTCCAAATCTGCATAAGCATAAAGATGAGACAAGAAAGAAGAGAATATTTCAGCTAAATATGCAACTTTATTTAAAGCAAAGGGTGCATTTCCTCTGGAAGAAAGTAAGAATTAAATAAAGCCTTCAGACACAAATAGATGGATTACTTGCAACGTATGAGGATAAAACTTAAGTCTCCTGCAGAACATAAGTAGACTTTGCGACAGATTAGCCAGGAGACAAATCTGAGACAGAGCTGACAAACTGGGAAAGTAACTATCCTCTTTTTTCATAAATATTTTATGTGTGACTTGTTTCCCCTGTTCAGTTCCTATTGCCGGCTGTGTGAACATGTGAAGGTAAACCAAAGAAGGAGAAAAAGGAACTGCTAACGAAGTGAACATGGACACAGACTCACACACACAGTTTCAGAGGAGTTAATGTACCATTTGCTGGTTTGAGGCAGCCTGAGCATATTACTCTTATGGAAGCAAGCCTACAGAAAAGAGAGGTTGTGATGAACTGAAAAATTGTCAACAGAAAAACTGACAGGCTGTGAAGAGTCACAGAGACAGTGAGAGCAGGCTGCAATCACAGTAAGGCAGACTCTTCCAATACAGAGATAGGAATAGCTTCTGCTGTGAGCTATGTGCTTACCTAGGGGCGTAGGCACTGCCAGGGCACTCGTCCAGCCATGTATTGCTCAGATAGAGTGTTCTGAGGCATTGACTACTGTGAGCTTCACAGAAGCTGTGGTGATAGATGAACTGCTATGAGGCCTTAAATGTGCTGTGAAGACCTCACGTTAGAAAAGCAAGTTGGAGCAGTTAGTTTACGAATGGAACAACCCCCTTTGTGGATGAAAAGACAGACCCAGGTGATGCATGAAGAACAAAGATGGATTGAGATACTGAGGGAACACAATGCAGTGCTTGTTCTTGAGCATGTGATTTGTTTGGATCACTGTTTACAAAGATATCAAAGAACGCATAATGCTTGGTTGACAAGGTATTTTGCCACTGGCTGTGATTAGTGCCTTGTCACAAGGGCTATGCACTACCGTGCCCTATTTGCAATAACCTTGGAATAGAGTTTGCCACCACTATAAGACTTGAGTCATTCTTGAAAGGATGAGAACATCACTAGTGTCTCTTCACAAAGAGCACGTTGGTGCCTAGCTGTCTGAGATTGCAGCAAGTACTATGGCAAGGGAGCACACCAGTGTTTCTTGTCCTTCCTCCCTGTCAGCTTTTCTGCAAAGGTGTCTTTGGCTCCCCTTCAGTCTGTGCTAACACATGCACCTTTCCAGAAAAGACCAATGCAAAGTTTCGCGAGACTTTATGCTTAGCGGAGCACATTGGAGAAGTTCATGGAGGACTGTCTCCTGCGCGAGGGACCCCATGCTGGAGCAGGGGAAGGACTCCTCTCCCTGAGCAGTGGGAGAAACAACCTGTGATGAACTGACTATAGGCCCAATTCCCTGTCTCCCATCACCGCTGGGGAAGGAGGAGGTAGAGCTTGTGAAGGAGGGAGTGGCATGGTGAAGGTGTTTTAAAGATTTATTTTAATTCACATTATCCTGCTCTGATTTTTTTTAATAGTGAATTCAATTAATATCCCCAATTCGAGCCTGTTTTGCCTGTGATGATACTTGATGAGTGATCTCTCCTAGTCCTTATCTCAACCCAGGAACCCTTGGTTATATTTTCTCTCCCCTGTCCAGCTGCAGAGGCAAGTGACAGAGAGGCTTCGGTGGGTGCTGGCATCCAGTCAGCGTCAACCCACTACACACACATCCCAAAACAAGAGCTCCAGAGAACTGAGTGGGAACCAGATCTTCCACGTGCACAGGTCTCCCTGCTCATGGACACACATTCACAGCTGAAGCAACGAGTAAGGTAATGTTTGCTCCCTTCTGCTCTGGGTTATTGCCTTCACCTCAGAGACGGAAGTGATATATGTACACAGCCCATGATATATGTACACAGCCCATGATATATGTACACAGCCCACCTGCTTGAGAGCAGGAAGACGCATTTACACTAAGATGAGGCTTTCCATTGTAGCCATGTGACCATGCTCCTGACTCCTGGTAACATGGTTAGCATAACCAACGCCATTTCCTAAGACAAACAGTCATAACATCTAAGTGTGCTGGTCACATATCACCTCCTCCTCTTTTCCTCTTTTCAACACTGTAGTTGTCACCAAGACGTGATGACCCTCATGACAGAACAGTCAGATGCCCTGTCAGCATTGTGAAAAAACTATTTGCCCATGCAGGACTGCTGCCAGGATGTGATGACACCTGTTATGGAACACAGATACGTAACTGTACATGAGACACTGCCTATAAAATCAAACAGCTGCAAGTCCTGATGCTGGACAGCAAAACCTGTGATCCCCCAGTGATCTGAGACACACAACTGCTGTCTTCTTCCTCTGAAGACTGAGTGAATCATGTTCTCCTGGGCAAAGTTTGAGTCCAGACTACAAGTATTATATCATGCACTATTGTATCATGCACTAATTACTAAGAGTTTGACATGATCTGCAGAGGGTCCAAGTGACTAAAAGTGTAGGTAATTAAAGACTCTAGATAGTAAGAAAGCTACACTCATTACTAAAAAATTTTGCTTAACTGGAAGTCTAATTCATAAAACTGTGCAACAATAAACTACATTAAATCCTAAAAACTAGATAACAACGAACTATGCTGAAAATTAGGTGTTTAATTGTAGTAATAAAGGCCTAATTGTACCGAAAACCCTGTGGCAAATTCTCTTCTATCAAGGATCCCTAAAAGAATCTGCCTGTCCCTGTGACATTAGGTGACAGAGCCACCAAGTGTTCACACGCTCCATCCTGCCAACTCCGTAAGAAAGGCAATCATCTCCAGCTAGGAGGGAAAACAGTGAGCCAGGAAAGATAACAGCTTAAGCTGCTGCAGGTAGCTTCACCACGGTGCAGCCAGCCATCTCCCCACTCAGAACTGCTTGCCATCTGTTCTCCTTATGATCTTGTTCACTTCCACACCTCAGATAATCACAGCTTCCACATTATCATTAGGCAAGACAGGCTCGCATTTAGCCAGGATTTACTGGCAGAGACAGGCACTTAAATAAGAAGGACAGCCCAATGTATTAATTACATTTGTGCTCAAAGGCCTTAGTTCAAGCTCTTGCTTTCAAGTACAGATGCAAGTCTTTGACATATGCTGCGAAATTCTGGGTAAGTTCTGAGAGGAATTTTCCATAAAATATTTTGCTAGAAAGGGTTGTTCTCTTCCAGCTTATTTTTCTGTGCTACCACGTTTGGCTCCAGCTGGATTTGGAATCCAAACAGCCCAAATCTAGGCCAGGTTTAAAGTGGCAGCACTCTCTGTCAGAACTCTGGCAATGTTTGTCTCTGGTCAGAGGCCCAAATTTCGAACCTCTCTGTGCTGAGGTCAGATGGTGCCAGTCTAGAAGCAAACTGTTTTTACAGCAGTCTGATATTCTGCATAGTTCTCTGAAAGACAGTCTAGGAAAGTTTTGGAAATTCTGAAATTTCTGTTTTCTTCCTTCCTGCCAACTCTTAAAAAAGCACTCTCTCTTTTATTTAGGAGTGATCTTGATCTGTGTAGTCTTAAGAGACATCTCTTCCTCCTCTACCACCAAGCAGGAAGTGGTTAAGAAATGAAATTTTTCACTGTTTTTCAGTGCTCAGAGAAGACAGAATGGTGTGAAAGTATGCTCAGGGAAGGAGAATCACTACCACATTTTATGTTACATACATTGCAAAATACAATGAAGCAAAATAACTTACCTGCCCATAGCTTCTGCTGAATTCCAGGGGATATTTTCAGTTTCTCTCTTTCAACAACAAACCAGTCTAAACCTATTACTGTTGCCCACTAAAGCAAAAAGTAAGAAAACTGCTATGTATCTACATTCTCTGACTCGTGAATGATTTAAAAACAGTTAATATTTTCCATTGGTTGCTAATTTGCTTTCTTAATATGTATGCTCAGCATGTAAAATCACACTAATCTTTCATCAAAATTATGATTTATTTACTTTATCTTCCACAATAACAAACTCATACAACCCAGGTCAGTAGTCTACATTTTATGTGACTGTAGTCTTCAAGAAGAATAATTGTGGAAATTAATTTACTAGATAAAAAAAATAAAGCCTAACTCAAGATTCTTCAGCTGTGAGTACAATGCACATCAACTACATTCCAATCCTGCAACACTATTAAGATAAAGGAAATAACTCAAAGCGATGTTAAACAAAGGATGAATTACATTATCTCCTTACTTCCCATTCCCTGAAAAAAAACCCCACCATGAAAAGTAAGTGTTACACTATATTCAATGGATACTTACAAAGAAGAGTTGGTTTCTACCAATCCTAGAATTGCAAGCTGTCACAAAAAGCCTGGCAGTGTTTCTGGATGCTCAAGACAATACAGTTCTCTTCAGCTCTGCAGCTTTCAGCTCTGCTGGCTGCTACTGCTGCTACCCAGGAAGACAAGCTGTAAAACTGTGATGACAAGGTGACCAGAAGCATCCTCAACTAGCATGTGGAAGAAGATTGGGGAATAAGGGATCCAGAACCTGTGTTAAGACTCAAAACATTTGCTATGGTTCTGCCTGCTGAATTTGAAATAGAGATAGGTGGAGCTGTGGGTTTTCTTACAGTGAAGCTGTTCACATCCTCATCAGGCATCTAAAATCAATTTTTTTCTTCCGTGAAAAACGGGCTGAATATTGTGCCTGGGATTGAAACAGGAGTGCACAAGCACTGTGCAGTGAAGAAGGGAATGACGTACAAATTACAGCAGGGGACACAACTTCTTGTACTCACAGCTCAGTTACACTCAATCATCTAGCACTACCTATTTCATATTTCTCTTTATGTTTGTCCTGTTAAACACCTATTGAATAAGCCATTCAAGTTCATAACATTTCCTGTTTGGTTGAAAAGATACCCTTCCTTCTGTTTTTCCAATAAATGAATGGTGCTTCTATGTAGGAGTTTGTTCTGTTTTCCTTCCAGTTTCTTTCAACAGGTACTTTTCTTGAGCAAAAGAATGCTTTAGCCTGCTTTGGATACAATAAATTTTGATTCATCATCTTAGCAATTTCAAAACATCTCCACTACTTATCAGAGGCTTCTGTTGCTAAAGTAACGACCAGTTGTCTGTAGGAACTGTATTTTTAAAAAAAAACAACTAATCCTCTCCTGAAAACAAGTACTGCATTCACTTCTAACATGGAGTTGTGCTGAGCAGTAGAAACCATAAAAAGATGACAAAGCTGAACCTGGCAGCAAGGTCAGCTATTCTACATGTGATAATCTTTGTATTATAATTATGTTGTAACAACATTATGTAATAACATTCAAAGCTTCAGAATAGCAAACACCTTTCTTCATACAACTTCTTTTTGCAATTTATGTACCAAACATACATACACTAAAAACAAATACTCAAAAGCCATTTGCAGCAAATAGCCTCCGTAACCTCGTTCTTGTGATGGAACTTGATCCTCAAAACAAGCAAGATAAATTAAAGCTGTGTCAATATGCCTTTCCTAGTAAAACAACACAAACAAGCCTGTATGTCCACTAAAGAACTCACAGAACATCAAGGTAATTTTAAGTTTCAAAACCAATGAAACGTTCAAACTAGGGGTGATTTTCTAAATAATAAAATGGTAACCAAATTTTTTTAACAGCCATTATCAGGAGCAGGATAAATAAGAACAAGTGAGAAAGAAGGCACTAACATACAGTACTTACTGACCTGTAATAGCATTTCTTCTTTTATAAGATTAATAACACTGGCTTCCCTATATCACCTTTAATATCTTACTCCTTCTGCCAGCTATGAAATTTTGCCCAAATTTATGTGCCTTTAAAATGACTATTCATAAAGAGGTATAACATCAACGGTTGTTGCTCCAAAACGGCACAATGTATTTTTAATAAACATATATTCAAAAACATAGGAAATCTGCTCTTGAAAAATTAGAAAAGCATTGTCCAAAAATTTGCTTCAGAATAAAGCAAAAGCTGTGGCAAAGAAGACTGACATTTTTTGTCTTATTTTCTTTTTAACCTTGAAAGGAAACATGTGAGAAAGCCACAGTAGTAGCAAATGAGTAGTTCACCACTCAATCTTAAAGTCATTTAAGGACTAGCACACAATTAAGTAATTATTGGGCTGAATAGAACAGCAGTCAACATGGTAACAAATTACTGCAATGGTAAAAACAACTTTTTTTTTTTTTTTTGTTGTTAAGAAAAAGAAAAATTAAACAGACAAAAAATACGTTTGCATCTCAGATTTTTGGATAAAGCTAGAATGGAAATCACCCAAAGGCAGGAACATACTCATTAGGATGTACAATAGAAATATGTATCAATAACCTTGAAAAGGAGGAGGCAGAGGTAGGCGTAAGAACAACCCAGGACATGAATTCACACAACAGTTGTGTGCCGTGGGCAGATATTCTTGAGATCAGCCTTATAAGTAGCTGAGCTGCTGATGCAGCTACAGAGAATCCTCACACTTACATACAATCATAATAATGCATTCTATTCTTTGTGCCTTATCTTTCATTAGCGCAGAACACATTTGCAAGGCTCTAGATTTTACTTTTTGAATTTAAACTTTCCATTACAACAAATGCCATTTTCAGCAGCCTAGCACAACAACAGGCCCTTATCCTGGCAGGTGTGGCAGGCCTCAGGATGTGGTCCTGCAATACTCGCTCGGGAATCAACACCTTTGTACCTGGTCTCCAGATACCCAAATAGAATGGCACAATATGGGCCCGTTTAAAAGCTGGCAGGGCAGGCAAACGAGGAGACAAGTCGTCACCTCCGTGAGCAGCGCCAAGAAAAAAATCCTGGCATGTGCAAGGCACCAGAAAACAGGAGAGAGAGTGTATGAGGCACCTGTCATGTTAGCAACCAGCAAATAAAGGACTTCTGAGAGCCTGAAAAGATCTTGTAAGAGAAGCTTAACATATATAAGCATGTACTTACATACCCACCTTTACCCAGTAAAGGCTGTATGTCATTAGCCTCAACAAACAAGGAATGTATGGCTAAATAATTAAATAAATTCTAGTACGATGATAAAAAAAAGGATTCTAGGGACAGATGCCAACATTAAATATAAACTTCCTTGGAGGGAAAAGAATAGTGAATAAACAGAAGATTATGCCATAATAAAAAGGATTAAAATGCTAAAAAAACATTAAAAAAAGGAAAACCACGGCAGTAAGTGTAATGTGTGCATCCAGTCAGAGGTTGCTGTTTTTTCCCACTGGCTCAGACCAGGGCCCTGCTGCTGGCTGGTGACTGCCGGGGGACACCTGTACTGGCGCTCTAGCTGGGGTGCAAAATGCTTTCTGTTTGACCATGCACATTCCTCAAAGCCAGGCTTATGCTGTTATTGTTTACAAAGCTTCATGAATGCTTTCCATTGCTTAATAGGTTGCTTTGAATTAATCAGTTGTATTGGTCAATTAGGGTGAATGAATAACAAAAATCAAAAAAAGTATTTGGTTTCAGGACTTCTATTTCTGGGAAATTATAGTTCTGTATCTACATTTGTTACAAAGTTTGACTTCGTACACCAGTTTATCATTGGTCCTTAATAGTAATAGTGTTAAGCAGTCATGCAGAGGTTTTCAAGCTCTCACAATCAAGCATTCTCTCTGATTTTACATTGGGATATTAAATTTTATTTACACATTATTTTGGAAACTTATTGATATGAAGGGATTTTCCTCATAAATTAAGATCATCACTAAGTTGGTTTTAATTATTAAACTTTTACTGTTTAATATGAAGACATCTGCAACACCTTCCTAGTTTCTATTTTTCATGAGAGGTGTTTCAAAAATATATTCTCTAGCCATAATTTATTTCTTTCCAAAAATCAATTCTTTTGTTCCTGGGGTGTTTCCACTTGTAAAGCAAAATCTGTAAAATTAGCGGGTCTTTTATACTTGGGCAGCAAATATTATCATCTTATGGAACATCTTCAGTATGTGTCAATAACTATGGGCAATACACCACAGAATGGGTCAGGCTGAAGGGACCACAGTGGTCATCTGGTCCAACCTCCCTGCTCAAACAGGGTCATCCTAGATCACATGGCACAGGATTATGTCTGTATGGTTCTTGAATATCTCCAGTGAGGGAGACTCCACAACCCCTCTGGGCAACCTGTTCCAGTGCTCAATCACCTGTATGGGAAAGAAGTTCTTCCTCACATTCAGGTGGAACTTCCTATACATCAGTTTCTGCCTGTTGCCTCTTGTCCTATTGCTGGGTGCCACCGAAAAGAACCTGGATCCACCCTCGACACTCTCCTTTCAAATATTTATACACATTAATGAGGTCCCCTCTCACTTGTCACTTATCAAGACTGAACAGGCCCAGCTCCCTCAGCCTGTCCTCACAACAGAGATAAATGCAATATTCCTCTTTCTCTCTCACAAATTCTCTTAGATGTTAGTTTATCTTTTATTAGAGTACAGGCTTACTCATCAACTCCCATCTCACACCTGTCACTACCCATCACTACAGCAAGTATTCCTCCTGGTCCACTCTACGTCCCATCCATAGTTCCTGCCAAGGAGGTCTCAGAGTCCTCTACTTCAGCTGCCTAAAATACATGAAAGCCGCAATACCAGGGGGCTTTTATATTTGTGAGATACCCTTTCACTGCAAGTTTTTGTATCATTCCACCATCCCATCATCCTCCTCCCCCCTCTTCTTTTTTCCTATTAAAGATGCAGCCATAGGAATTGGGGAGGAGACCTAGGAATGTCACATCTTGAACAGTCAGTACAGAGTTGCAAGAAGCTCAGTACAAATAATCTGAAGTAACACAGGATACAGAGAGGGTTAAGAAGTCTTAAGGGTCAAACTTAGTCTAACCAATCTTGGTGGCACTGTTATATGAAAACCTCTGTTTAATACGTAGCATGATCAAGAATAGCAAGAAGTTTGGATCCACTAAGAACAAGTTGGAGAATTACAGGAAAAATATTCTAGTCACTTTTGATCAATTGTTGGATCATTTCTGAAATATTCAATATTCTCTCAGATTTTCACTTTCAAAAAGACTTCAGTGCCCTCCTGAAGTATAAGAGAAGATTTCTCTTCAAAGGCACTAACGCTCTCCTCTAGGGAAGATTCAAATGAGTGGGCCTGGCTAGCTTTGAAAACAGAACAACATGGGGGAAACCAAGGAATGGATAAGTGAACAAAAGAGTACAGGGAGAAGACAAAGAACTTCTGTTTTTCAAAGTCTAAAAGCCCAAGAGGGACTACTCAGGGAAATTAAAGATAGCACATTAAAAACAGACAGAAGGAAACACTTTTTCACATTGTGTGTGGTTAGAACTGCAGAAAATATAATTATCACTGTAAGAACTACAGTCAAGAACTCAGCAAGATTCTGATGGGCATGCAGATGTATAAGGATATCAAACATATCAAGAGCAATTTAAAACTGCTGGGAGGCACATGTATTTCTTCAGGGAAAACTGTCCAAGCATTTTAAAACCGCACAAAGACATGTGCTAATCAGAGTGAGAGACAAAGAAAAAGGTCTCTGCAAGATAAAGCACTCACAGGATGCCGTTAAAGAAATGGCACCTCCTCTGAAATCCTTTGCATTCATTCTCTCTCCCTCCCTTTAAAGGAGTAGCACAGAAGGGACAATATCTGCCACAGTGAAAGGCCATTTCCTTTAGGGTATTGTCTGAGATGAAAAGGTGTCTGCCAGCCATTCTCCCAGCATGCTGGCATTTCAGCAATCTTCAGCTCGTCCCATGTGTCTGGAAATGTATACTTGCCTTGAAATTCATAGAGCTGGTTTCTGAATTCAGATGGTTTTTAAAAGCAGAAAGCACCATATGTAGAATATCTGTAATTTCCCATCTCGCTTTTTTCCATGACTAAGCAGTCATAGTAATGATGCTCCCCCCCTTGTTATGCCACGTTAACTGTACCTGCACTGTCAGAGAAAAGAAAATCTAAAAACTGTGAGGTTTATTCATTTAAAGGAAACAGTTTGTCAACAGCATGACTGAGTGCAAGTGAGGCCAAAACATAAGGAGGTGTTATAACTGACTTAGCAGCAGCATTAGTCTGATGCTGAATTTATAGCCTTCCTAAACAATACAGTTCAGTGCATTTTTTTTTCCTAGGACCTCTTTTTCCACCAATTTTAGTCTGTTACTTATATCCTGTCTACCGAGCAGGAAGAGATTATTCCCTTCCTTTTTTTAAAGTGAACTCCAAATTATATGACAGTATTGCTGACACCGGAGCTTGACGTTGCCCTAGCAATCAGACAGTAGATGGTACTTGGTATGTATTAAAAAAAAAAAAAAAATCTGAAGCATAAGGAATGTCACAAACCCAAGTTTGGCACGACTGGCTTGAAACTCTGAAATGCTAATAATAACCCTGACTTAGGGTTATACATATTCCAGCTTCTATTGGAATGCACAGTTGCTTCTACTATGGCTTCAATTGCCTCCAGTGTTTAGATCGGAAGAGTCCCATGTCCTCTCTCCTTATGCTCCTTTCAGTGACTGAAACCTTTCCACCTCATCTTTGTTCAACACTTCAAAATCTTCCTAACCTCTCTGCTTGATATCTAGTTTTGCAAAGATAGGCTGTACCTAACAGATGGGGAGATACATTCTCTACAGAGGCTGTTTGATAGGTGACACAGTACTGGAGTCACATCTTCGCCTTCAAGTCATCCCGTGTTCCTACACTGAAACTCACAGCACGGCACTTCACTGAGGGATAATCAATTGAAAAAAAAAAAAAAAAAGAAATCCCGCGCTGCCATTAACCCTCACATCAGTCATCAGGTTCTTAGGGACAGAATCTCTGAGTTTGCCTTTGAAGCTGTAAAAACTAAACTAATTTCTGTTTACACCTTCACAAAGCTTAGCAAACTTTCCCTGAATTTTCAAACCAAATGTTCCTTTCAAAAACAAGCAGAGAGTGGGGGGGAGAAGGGGGAGCAATATAGTATTATTTAATCTTAAACTGTAAGAGCAACCTTTTAAGCATACAGTGCCCTTGCCAGCTCTCTGACAAAGCCTAACACTATAAATCCCAATTTACTTTCCAAGTAATGACTATTTATCACAGTATTTCTTCTCCTGTTTATTCATTTGGTTTTAAATAGATAGAGATACAATCCACACAGGATCAAGAAAGAAGGTGAAAAACGTACAACAAAATAGTTGTTTCACTCCAAACATTTCCTACAGGAAAGATACCATTGCTAGGAGAAAAAAATGTAATCAGCACAAATACTGGCTAAATGGGAAGACACTCATCAGAGGAACACTGGAGGACTGTGGACATGCAGAGGCAACAGACTTGGTTGAGATGAATAACAAGATTGTGACTAGGATATGCTGGAAGTAAATTGACTTTGTTGCATAGGTTGGACTAATTTTTTTTTCACTTATCAATGACAATGTATTTTTCATTGTACAATGACCATGTATTTTTCTGATTACACAATATATTATCTGTGATTGAAAAAAATAGACCACTTTTTTGCCTCAGAAGAATGAGGTGAACAGTTCTTCACAGAATCACAGAATGAACTAGGTTGGAAAAGACCTTTGAGGTCATCATGGGTCATCCAACCCATGACCTAACACCTCTCCATCAACTAAACCACGGTACTGAGTGCCACGTCCAGTCTTTTTTTAAACACATAAAGGGACAGTGACTCCACCACTTCCCTGGGCAGACAGTTCTAGTGCTCAATCACTCTTTCAGCGAAGAATTCTTTCCTGATATCTAACCTAAACTTCCCCTGGTGCAGCTTAAGACTGTGTCCTCTTGTTCTGCCAGTGGTTGCCTGGGAGAAGAGACCAACCCCCACCTGGCTACAGGCACCTTTCAGGCAGTTGTAGAGAGTGGTAAGGTCTCCCCTGAGCTTCCTTTTCTCCAGACTAAACAACCTCAGCTCCCTCAGTCCTTCCTCCCAGGGCTTGTGTTCCAAGCCCCTCACCAGCCTTGTTGCCCTCCTCTGGTCACATTCAAGCATCATAACATCCTTCCTAAACTGAAGGGCCCAGAACTGGACACAGCATAACGGAAGGAACAGAGTAAGAAACATACACTAAAACACAGAAATTTCCCAGGGATATGTATCAATTGAGCAGTCAAAGAAACACTTTTACAACTTTAAACAACCTTTAGCAATTACAGCAAGAAATTCCAGTTTCCTCACTTTGTGCTGCTGGTGGTGGATGCACACTTTGAACATCAAAATTCCAGGATGCTCTTCCTTGAGGTGTCGCTCACCCAAGGAAACCTTTCAGCATGTATCACAGTTATACTGCAAACCTGTTTTTCATTGAACTTTCATTAGAGTATCTTTTTTTCCTCTTTTATTTACCATTGACATAAGCAGTAAATTTCTGTAATGTATATGGTGATTGACACTTTATTTAACCTGTCCTTTTCCAATTTCAGCATCTTCTTGCTCCTTGAATCCCAGCAGCACTGTAACAATTTTTGCTGTTTCACATTTAGCCCCACATAAAATTGCAGTGTCAACATACAAGGATCACTCGTATGTGTTTATGTGCCACAAACAGGATCTCTACAAGAGGCTATGCCTCATACGACACTTGTACAATAAAACCAAGCTCAAGGACTAGAAGCATAAAATTTTCAAACAAATAAGAACTTTTTTTCTGACCAAATTTGAAAAGATTAATAAAATTACCTTGTCATCTGGAATCCAACTCCAAGACTGCCCAGTATACCATCATTTAGAGGTACAGCCATCCCTCCAGACTGCTTCCCTTTAGCAGCAGGGCCCTCAAGTCAATTTTTAGAAGCAGTTAAGAAGCATTTCTCTTAAAAAGCCATGAATTGCAAAGTTTTTATTTCAAAATGCTTCATAAACTCTCGACTATTTCACCAAAACTGGCTTAAGCACATGTCAATTAAAATATTTACACTTAGCATATCATGCTGCACTTCTAAACACTGACTAGCTTAATACCTAACAAATTACGTGGATGTGTTGGATCAGATTATTTGGTGAAAGTGCAGAGGCAACTTCACTTTCAGACATTACTGAATTTATCCTTACCTTTTTGGGGACTTCACTCCTTTTCCAGGTATCTTGGAAACAGGTATTTTCTTTAGTTCCCTACAGTTCCCTGTAGTTCACAGTCACCCTGTGAAGAAGAGGTCACCAGAAGCGGCTAAGGAATTTTAATCTCAAGAAATTTCTAAGGCTTTTCCAGCAACTATCGGGTCTTCAGTGGTACTGTGCTCGCCCTGCACTCCTTTGTTAACCATTAACCAGGCGTGGCCCTATGTCAGCTTTATCAGCCACTCTTTCTCAACACGGGGAAACCAGAAAACCTGTGGGCTCATTCAGCCGCAATTCGCAGCCATTGGGACGGGAGGGGCGTGGGATTCCTCACTTATTCACGGAGCCTTAAGTGAAAAATCCAACGAGACGTGCGAAGGAGCGAGCCAGCAGCCCCCGCAGATCCTGCGTCTGCCGGAGTTAAGCCGATGAGGATATCCACGCCATGGCAATATCAGCCGGCTCACACGAGGAAGCGAACGGGACAATTTGGGAAACCCCAGAGGCGGAGCTGCCGGGGCAGCGGCTCCCGCCTGCCGGTGCCTCGGGGGCACTCCCGGGGCGGGGAAAACCCTCATGTCCATAACCTGGGACATGCTCCCCTTGGCGGGCGCCGCTGCCCGCCGTGTGCCAGCGCTGCCACTTGCACCAGTCTCCCCACCAGGGGCCCCCCGCCTGCGCTTAGGGCCGCTTTACAGCAGTTTCACAGGAGACGAGGCCCAGGGTGCCGCTATAAAACAGAGGAACCCCAGCCAAGGGGTTCCCGCACGTGTAGGGCAGGCCCGTGCGCCGCGCCCTCTGCCGGCCCGGGGCGGGGAGCGGGAGCCGGCCGTGCCCGCGGCCCTCAGGCCTCGCCAACGCGGCCTGTCACAGCTGCGGGACCGGGCAGATGCGACTTACTCCAGGATTTAGACTTGTCAGAATCGGAGACTGGAAATCAGCAAAACAGGGGTCCATTGTTGCTGGTTCCTGTTTGTTAGAGGCGGTCCCCGGTCCGTCCCAGCCCCTGGCAGGGCAGCAGCTGCCTGGGGCCAGCCCGGGTGAGCCCCTCACTGGGGGAGGACAGAGCCCAGCCGCCTTCTGACGGCTACTGCTGGGAGACCATCCGGCAGCAGGATCCTCCAGGGCGGGATGGAACCAGGCTGGGTACCAGCATCTGATCTCATCAATGCATATAAATGTCTTAAAGGCAGGTCAAGAGGATGGTGCCAGACTTTTCAGTGGTGCCCAGAGACAGGATGAGGAGCAATGGCCATAAACTAAAACACAAGTTCTACCTCAACATGACGAAAAACTTCTTTACGTTGAGGGTGGAAAGAGAAGTCATGAAGTCTCCCTGTCTGGAGACATTTTGAATTTAAAATACTAATTAAATTAAATTACTTTTTAAAAAAGTTAAATTTTTTAATTTAAGTTAATTTAAATACTAATTAAAACCCAATGGGGCACATTGCTGTGTAACCCGACCTAGGTGACTGTGCCATGGCAGTGGGGTTGGGCTGGATCATCTCCAGAGATCCCTTCCAACCCTAAAAATTCTGTGATTTGCTCTTCTCATTCTCTCCCTGCCTGAGCAGCAGTGGGTGGCTGGGGAGAGCCTCGACAGTTCTCCATGTGCCCCCTGCACCTGGCCTGCCCTTCCAGCACAGCGCTCTCCCTCTGGCTGCGCCGTGACTTTCAGTGACAAAAATCACCTGCCTTCAGCAGGTACATACCCCTTTCTGTTCCTTAGATGTCAGTGGTGTAAGGAAAAGCTGTGTTTCACCCAGGAGAACACTTCACAACACATCCCTGTGCACTGCTGAACAAAAATGCCCAGAGATACCTGTTTATATGCAACTTTTAGGATACCCATTTCTGACTTGAGAAGGAGTAGCACCTATTCTCTGTTTAGAGCTCATTTTAAAGGACACCTCAAAAGCTCAGCTCAGTCCCTGTCATTTAGGACCCAGTTTTGAGGCTGAATGAAGCCAGACACTACTCTTGAACAACTTCAGAGCCCTGATGGACTCAGCTCTGCTGTGGCAGCCCCCACACCCGCAGCAAACCCTCCCAGTGGCAGGCTGGAACGGGGGAAGGCACACGAGGACAGGACAGCTGTTGCAGACCCCGGAGGCATCACTTCCTGGGGTGGGGTGGTAGGAAGCAAATTCAATACTTACATGGCTGTTTCACTAAGAGCAGCCTTAATTCAGTCAAAGGGAGCCTCCAGTTGACTGTAGAGCAGGTTTTCTTGGTCGTTTCTCAGCTTTTAAGTGCTCCTTTCAGTTGCTTCTGTATGAGCCAGCCTCCATGTGGACACATTACTGGATCAGATAATAAGTATGTCTAGCCTTTGTCTTAGCAGTGGACATGTAGGGAAAATGTGATTTTTCTCCTGAAGATTGCTCCTATCACTTGGTGACATGTGACCAATCGACTTTCAGAGAAAAAGATGGTATTTTTGTAGTTATCATCCATCAGCTGAGTTTTCTCTGTCATGAAGTGATAGAAGCCCTTTGTGAGCCCATGTGAACTTCTGCCACGTGCTGCATTTTGTGGTGGACAATGCGAGAGGTTGTATGAGCAGTTTATGAAGAAATATTTCTGGTTTTCCTGAACTGGTCCTCTGCATACTTCAGGTGACTTATGTATCGAAAAATCTCATAATTAAGTGTTTTATATTCTGCTTAGCTGCCTGTGTTTATCTATAAATCTACTATCCTACCTCACTGAACTGTTTTAGTATATATTTGATTGACCCTCATGTTTGCTCTCCATTTTTATTGCATCCTAAGTCTCCTTTTCTGCTGTCATAGGAGCTCCTGCTCTCTTATACTTTTAAGGAGAGAGGATGCAATTCCTTCCTAGATACATGCTCTTCTCTGAAGCACTCTGTTTTCTAGAGCAGGTCAAATGCTTGTTCCAGCAATTGATTGTAAGTATTTTGAGGCAAACTTTGTGAGCCTTCAATGACTTTCAGCCTTGTTTAGCCAGCTGTTTTCACAAACCTTACTGTCCAGTGAAAAAAAAACCCAAAATAAGTCTTCTATCCACCTATTCTGTAATTATCAATTTACGTTCTTCCATGACTAGATGTATTGTGGAGTTGTTTTTCAGAAATAATCCTCACAGCTTGCCTCGTTTCTGTATTTGTTTTTGATTCTGAGAGCAACCTGAAAACTAGGAGTTGGTAAGAGTCATACAGAGCACATTATTACCATGCACAAATTCAGGAACAAAGAGAAGTATTATGGAGGAAATCAAATAATGAAAAGGTCTAAATAATTATTTTTTTTTAAAAATAGGATGTATCTAGGATTCTTTGTGGAGCAGTGACATTGTACCCTTTCAGGGCTGCGCTTAGCCAGTTGCTTTAAGCATCATTGTTCTTGGCAGAACCTTACTACCATACTTTCACCTTCCTTTTCTTCTAATGGCAGTTGGGACAGGCCATTTTGGAAATGGGCAGGTTGTAGAGAACACCAATTCCACTGCTGTTTCTCTCCTTGATAACACAAGATGCCAGTCCTCACCTCTGGAGAGTGTGTTTCAAAAGGCAAATAAAATGGAAGTGTTTATGTAGAAGTGTCTTCACAAGTTTGAGGGTAGAGGGTGGGAAACTGACTCTTAAGGAATGGTGAGCAGCACTCAGGACATCGCAGCACTGTCTTCACTGTGTTCCTAGTCACACCCAAACCATCCCTTGGACAATACTGCACAAGAGTAATTTTTTTCTCCCTTCCACTTCCCTCCCTGTCTTGCTTCTGAGCTCTACGGAGTTGTACCTCTGAGGACAGCTGAGCTGAGCTTCAGGGCCCATAAATCCAGGCTGTATTTTGGCTCATGGCCAGCAGCTGTTTGTAATTTCACCTTCCTATTCCCCAGTTGTGGCACCAGAGTCTTGCAGCCAAGGGATGGAAAACACTGATTATAGCAAAGCATATAAACCTGGGCAACTAACAAGCATTGTAAGATCCTGTTAATCACAGCTTAGTGTCTTGTGTGAATCTATGTTTCTTTCTAAAACAGCTGCTGGTATCTGTGCAAAATGACAAGCCATTAGAGCAGAATTGTCTTTGGGCTAAGGGTTTGCAATGTGAGTGTTACACAGACTAATTCATTTTCAAGTCTCAGATATGACTAATTGCAATATCTAATGAAAATCATATAGCTCTTGGACATAGTTGTGGTTATGTTGGGTTTTCAAATACTAATTAAATTATGCTTCAAATTAAGGAAGGAAGACGTAAGATTTAGGATGCAGAAGCAACCCAAATCAAGGCAACATGGATATTTCAGAGGAAGATCTTTTGTCAATCTGCTGACATTGTTACGGAAGTTTCCAAGATGTTGGACAATGTCCAAGACACAAAGCAATCTACAGACTGGACCTTGACAAACCAGATTAAAGCATTACTAAATTAGCAATAACAAAGACTGAAAGTCATCTAAAGTTCAACTTGAAGGGAAATGGCTCATCTGGAGGTGTTTTTCTCATCTGGTTTTGCAGGTACAGGCTGAAGCAGCAATTTAGTGTTGAAGTAACCCTAATTTAAGTGTTTTTTGTATTAGGATGAAAGTCCTGCAACCACATGCTGTAAAACATAACTCTGATAGGAATTTACTTATGTATCCGAATGCATTTAAGCTGTTTTGCCAGGTGAACTTCATGCCAGAATGCTTTATGTGGGATCAGATGTCTGATCATGTCTGTTGTTCTGCAACTAATGTAAAAGAAACACAAACCTATGAGGGAAGTAATTAAAACCTGAAACACAGGCCCACTTCTGGCCCAGACTAATTTTGTAGTGGTGATGTTCTGATAGCCCAAGTACCCACTGCTAATGCCAAGGGCCAGATTTCACAGGTATTTTGCATCTGCCACAGAGGTGGGCAGTTTGGACAAACATGCAGACAGCACTACCCTGCCACTGGGGAGGCTTACTGAAATCTTCTTACCATGTTGCTTTTTTTAATGCCATCTTTTCTGTTCCAAATGCAATATATACAATAAAGTAAGGTGGGGGTTTGGTTTTGATTTTTATGGTTTGGGGTTTTTGTTTTTGTTTTTACAGGTTTGTGTACAATTATTGTCTTTGAGTTTTAATGATTATAGAGGGAGTCAGTTTCAATGTTAGCATGGCCTCCTCTAGCCAAGCAGGAAATAGGCATCCTCAAACCTTTTGTAAGCAAGCAGTCCCCTTTGTTTACTTAGTGAAAAAAAGTTACTGCATGCAGGATAGTGAATTCTAAGCACTTTAATATGCATGTCCAGACAGAAACAAACTTGAGGAATATCAAAATCCAAAGGACGTACTCCACCTCTATGTGCTGATGAATGAATTTGATCATGCTTACATATTAATTAACTCATGCTGTGGTGCATTATGGAGACGTAGTGTGCAGAAGCCAGAGTGTAACAGAGTTTTGAAGTGCAATCCATGTGATGATTTCTGTGGATAAGCAAGGTGGAAACAGGAAAAGATTGTGTCCAAAAAAATTAAAGTGAAATACTCCCAACCTTCTATTTTTCTATCTGCCAGAAGAACCACCAATCCCCTCCACCCCACCCCTCCAGCCCCCTGGATTTTTAAAGTTAAAGACGTATTTTGTGCAGATGGTGCTTTTCCACCCCAAAGCTGATAGACTACTCAAATACAAGGATTACAGGGGTAAATAATTGCTTTCTGGAAGTACTATTGAAAAGTTTTCTGATCCAACAGCAATCAGGCCAATGAAGTATTTTATGCAGATTGTGCATTTTCAATGAGTTATAACTTTATGACCCGAAAGATGGTCATGGTATGTTGGTCTGATATGATTCTAGTAGCCTTCCCAAATGAATACTGTAAATTTCATAGCAGAATATCCCCAGTAATTTTCCTCAAACAAAAGGGGGTGAACAAGTTCTTTTCTAAATAAAATGCGGTCTATCCTAATAGGAATTTTAGGACAGAACAGCCAGAATAAAGGTATCTTGGGGATCGTGTTTTCCTCTTCATGCTCTTAAAAGCTGTTTAATGTGACCCACCCAATTAACCTGAATTAAGGCAAGAGATACACAGTGTACTGATGTATCCAAAAGACGACATTCATCCCAATATAAAATGAATAGCATTGTATTAACGTTTATTTCTAATTACAAGAAACAGAATATCAGTCCCTTATTTGTACAAAAATACCTGAAAGATTACAATTAGGTTCACAAGCCAAAAAGCTATTTACAGTATGAAGCAAAGCATATTGAATAAAGGTTTTGTCTCTTAAGTTAATACCTTTTGCATTCCCTGAAACTTTAAACTTTATTCCATTTTACAGTCACTAAATCTTGCATTGTGACAATATAATTTACGATAAGCAAGTCTTGCCACTGGAAAGGTGCATTGATTGGTCAAACTGTCAGGTATTTAGTGCAGAAAAGATAAGACAAAACATCTAAACTGAGGCACGTGTTTCTTCAAGATTAATTAACAAATAAAAAGTTTTTTGTACTTTAACACCTATCGTAACATAACTTAACTAGTAACCTCATTACCAAAATGGTTTGGCATTTTCCTTCTCAACATATTCAAGATTGCTACATGAAGTATTTATTTAGAAAATAAAATCACAGGCAAAAAGATAAAAATTCAACAGGCTCCAAAACAACCCTGAGCATCCCCTTTACATTCATGTCATTTAAATACAAAAATAAGAGTCAAATGTCCTTCAGTCCTTGGTATTCTGAGCTGGCAGCCAGCTGAATCTGCTGGAAAACTAAGGTGGTATTGACTGTTTTCCAGCAGAAAGAAGACAAAGCAGTGATCTGCTTAAGTAAGATTGTTGCCACTTTGAAGGTGGTCACTTTCTCAAAACAGCTCACTTTAGCTGGGAAGAGTACAAAATACTAAGTCAACCATCTACATACAAAAATCATGGTTCATAGTCAAACTTTTATTCTCAATTTAAATAAGATGCAAGGTTTTTTTTTTTATAAATATGAAACACTGCAAATACTATCCGCCTACTGGGAAAAATGCATGGTTGTCACTAACCTATGTAAACAGAAAAACTTAAAACTACAGCATAAATGGTCTTATTAAACTGGTAATGTAGTCAATACAAGTATCTTTTTTCTAATAGGGGCCAAATAGAAGCATGCAAAGTGAAGTCAGACTTAAGTTAGCTTAATTTCAAGGTTTTAAAATACATTGTCTAGAAAGCAGGAACACTCATTTCACTATGTACAATTAAAAAAAGCAAAACAAAACAAAACAAAAAAGGCTTCTACTAAAAACAAAATCAATTCTTCATTTTTAGTATCTAGACATTAAATGAAAAAAAAAAATACTAAATGTGTTCTGTAAACTAAAATACAGTGTTTCTATACCATTGACATAGTTTAAGCTGATATGGACGACTCAGGCAGGTTATGGTTTGTCTTAAGCTATTCTTAACACTATATGAAGACCTAAAAGTGTAGGATTGATTTTCCTTCTTTACCCTTTCAGATGGCTAGGATTTCAAACCCAGTGGCAAATATTAAGGATTAACTAGCCTGTGTAAATAATTTACCATTTTACAAATGCTCCGTTCTGCACCACACTCAGCAAGTTCCCAGGGTGGAATACTTCTCACTGTGGCTAATGGCACCAAGGACTGGGAAGTTACTTCAGTTCAAACAGTTGCTGAAGGAATGGTTGGTTGCAATTGCAGGATCAAGGTGGGACTTGTCTGACTTTTATACTGATTTATCATCAGAAAGAGTTATTGTGTAAACATTAAATAATTCATTTAAACATTAACAATAAAGTAGTTCTGATGACAAACCAGCAGCAGAGCAAGATACACGCTTGTCTGCCACAGGTACTGGCATGCAGTAGCACACATGACACAGGGATCACCAGTTACCTCGATGGATGATATTGCCAGCAGCTACTTCACAATCAAATCTGTTTCTATTCCCAGCATGTTCCTTCTCACCATGTAAACTTTCATGGCCCTACAAAAAGCAGAAGGGGTACAGTTCTTCTTATGCCCTATCCCCAGGAGAGCTTTGTGTCACTGTAGCTTTACTGTATCGAAAGAGCTCTTTGAAACAGTCTGAAAATTCAAGGAGCTATAAAGCTAAAAACACTGTTTTTAATTTTTTTTTTATTTTGTCATACTAAGACTACCTGCAGAAGAATCTTCTCACAAAAAATGGTGGTTTCAAATACAAGTGTAGTCATTCAGTCCTACTCTATTTAGTAACAGTAAGTTTCCTCAGGAAAACAGTCAAAAGGCTGTAAAAATCAAACCACCACTCCAGTAATAAAAATTTGTGCATAGAATCTAATACAGTCTCTGCATGACTGGATGCCACTAATATGCCATCAACATACTACAGCCATAATGCTACAAGTCAACAGTTTTAAGAGTATGTATATTGGTGGTATGTTCTTTTAGAATTGTATCCTCATTGCTTCTTCAAAGACATCTGCAGATCATTGAACCTCAGGTCTCCAGAGAAGTACTGAGACACGCGCACACGCACACACACACACACACTTCTTGATTTTCTTCTAGATCCTTTTAGGCTGAAGCATTCCATACATTTTAGGGTGCAGATTAATACCCAACTCCTGCATGAATTTTAAAAGCCACATCAGCTCCTAATATAGGCTGCATACAATATCCGAAACAAAGTAGGAGTGCAAAAAAAGTGATCAATACAAAAAGTAAACACACTAGTCTTAATTGTCAAGATTATTCCAGGGCAAGAGTTCTTTTCAAAGATTTCTCTTCACACTTGTTCCTGTTAAGTGGCCCAGCCAAGATAGTTTCCAGTTTTGTTTTAAATTTACTCATTGTTTTACAGACCCTCCCCCCATTTTTGGGATGCTGGGACACTCAGCAGCAATCACTCTTAGGTGTTAGACAAACCAGCAATCTTGGTCTGTTGGCACCTGTCGAATCCATCCCTTTCAGAGTCCCAAGGTGCATAATATTTATCGTTTTTAACCAACTTACAAATCTGCCAATTCCCCAGTGTCAACGTTCTCTTACAATTACTCTTCTATCAAATCCAGTCTTCAGTGAGAGTCAGATTTGAGGTCATAAGGCCACTCGGATGCAGTGGTGTTTGAGTTTGCAGGGCAAGACTCCTTTGTTTAGTTGATAGAATTCAACAAGCTGGATTAGATCACTAAATTTGGTGTTCCCATCATCCAGACTGAAAAATATCTGTCCATCATCTTCACACTAGGAAAACAAAACATCCTTTTCAAGTTAGGCTGCACATGAAGACATAGAAGCATGGAAAAGCTTAGAGAGTACCACCAGTGTGTGATATAAATAAATGATGGGCACTTGGTTGCCCAAACGACCCAGTGCCTGCAGTTCTTTGTGAAACCATGCACAGCATTAGAAAAAACATACCTTAACCCAGCTTGTAACATTTTGCTTATGAAAGTGAAAGCTTGTGGCCAGAGTAATTGAAAGTTGTACAGACAGCACTGGCATTCATTAGATAAAACAAAAATACCCCAAAAGGATTTGTTAGCTGTTTGTAAAATTGGCAGGCTAAACAAGGGAAGAGGGTTTGGAACAATAAAAAGGTCTACATAATTTTAACATTTTCATGCTTTTTTTGATAAAGATAAAAATCAAATTGTTTTCCAACATCTCAGTGTAATGTTATTTGAAGCTCAACACTATTGGATAACCTCCAGAATAAAACTTTTTAAAGTTTCCCAAAGTTATTCTGTGTTTAAGTGACAAGGGAGACAACAGCTGCTGTTGTTGCTGCCAGTCACAGAGAACAAGGTCTGTGCAGGACACAGACTTGTGTAATGTAGTGACTTACACTGGTTTTCCAGCGATGTTAATCAATAACTTTAATCAGACATTTGACAATTCTAAAGATTAGCTGCTTATATACTTGTTAATGGAAACATCCTTGTTAGTTACATCAGTAATTAATAAGAGGTCTCCTCAGATGTTGGCAAAAGCCTCATGGTTTAAAATTGAGGGTTTTGTTGTATCAAAAATAATCTACTTACCGGCAAGATTTGAAAATGCTTTATTTTTTGATGATGGCATAACGTAAGTACAAATGCCTTTGGATTGCTTTGGCTGTCCCGGAGAAGAAATAATCTAGGAGAGAGCATTTTTAAGAACAAATTGAATACCCCCATCTATCTGTTCTTTAATAATCAGAACTACTAAGTAATTTTGTGCCACTGCCAAACTCTTCTTTAGTTACTTTAAGAGGTGATTGTGTAACTGGTCATTTGCTTTCAATTATTTTACCATGGCTATGCAACATTAACAGATGAAGAAACAAGAGGTGCAAGATACATGACAGTAGTTCTTCCCCTAAGAATGTACCTATGAGGCTTTTTTTAAGGTTCCCTCTAACTCCACTTTCCATTAATGATACGTCCTCTCATGAAGAAAATGTTACCATTTAATTCTAGGGAAAATCTGAATTTCTGTAGATGGGAAAGTAGTATATGGGAATCTGTTCCCACTCTACGATATCTTGCATCAGTTCACAAAAATCCAGTGTCAGCAAAATTATGTGTAGGTTTAATGGCTGCAGTTGTACAGAAACAGCTCAATACTTTCTTAAATTTATTTCCCAGTTCTGTAGCTTCCACATTATCAAGCTGGGGAAAACTCACTGATTTTTCCTCTAGAACATTCACAGTATTTTCCCCTCAGGATTATGGAAAAAAATGTACTTTAGGCATACAGCTACCAACATCATACACTATGTAGCTGTCACTTTGAAGTTAACCCACAAAACTGAAGTCCTACCCCAAATGGACTTTAACAACCATACTAGGAAGAGGAGGAAAAAAGCTAAATAAGAAACCCCATGTTTCTTCCCCTTGACATTTATGAACTAAGGAAGCAGATCCTTTCCATGCCACAGGAAACAAGAATACACCTTTGGCACAAGGCTTACAGCACTAACCAGTGGATTTGTGAGATGGCTGAGCACAGGACTAGGGCAGGCCTCTTAATTGCTGATCACTAAGCCAAGAACACACTTTTCCAAGGCGCAGTTGCAAGAACTGCTTGTAGTCTTAACAACCCAAAGGAATTTACTCCAGCTCCTCAGAACTGATTGAGAAATGTCAGTACCCCAAAAATGCACCATCATAACCAGCGTCAGTTCAGTAGTAAGGGACAGGCATGTCTTGCCACCCTCAGAAACCATGCATGGTACTTGAACATTCCTTTGTAATCCTATGAAGACCAGATGTGTGGAAAAGGGACAAAAGCCTTTATAGATTAGGATCTATGTGAGGGAGAAAGACCTTACCTGCCCTGTGGTTACTGCAGTTCATGCAGATATCTCTCAGTTATTTTTTATCTAGCTGTTTCAGATAACGCATGGTATCCTAAACTGGTGGCACAAAGCAAAGCTCTGCACAACTGATGCTGCAACTGTTTACTCAACCTCTGGCAAGCAACCAGCTACCACACAAACAATGACTACAAAGATAGATGCATCCTCAACAAGAGCTTCAAGACATCAAAGACAGCAGCATCAGTTGCTTGTATACATTGTTGAGCCCCTTCCATGAACCATCAGGAAACTGTTAACTTTCTGCCTTCTTTTGTTCAAGAACACACAGAGCATGAAAACATAGGCAGGAGTTTTCCACCCTGAAAATCATGATCCTTAGATCTCAGAGCACATAGGTAGCATGGTTCTTTTGTCACTGCTGATGGACCTCACTATGGCCAAACTAACCAATTTTCACCGTCCACAGTGAGTAAGCTGATCAGGCACAAATTTAACACAGCCTCAAACACATGAACACCTTTATGAAGACCTCAAGAAGGATGGGCCACCAGATTCCTAAGGCAATAAGTGAAAATGAGCCCAGGATTATAACGATATGTAGTGTGAGAAAACCAGAAACCCAAAAAGTCAGCAGTGCTCCTTTGGTTTCTCAGCTTTTCTTCTCTGTTGGACCTGCTAAGCTAAAACCCAATAGCTTTAGCCTAGACAAGACCCCCCCAGAAATAAGCAAACACTGCTTGATGAATATACACATGTAATTTTTACTTCCCTAATGTATTTTAGTCTTCAGAAAGATTAGTGTTGCTTCTGAATGAGAAAATGATGAAGAAAGGTTTGAATTTCACTGTCTCCTGTGAAGCCAGCATGGATGCTTCTACCTTAACCCTGAGAGCAACAAGGATAGTGAACCAAAGGCAACCATGCCTTTCCCATCCTACAAATAAACAATGCTTAATATGCAGTTCAAGCAACTTCCCTTCAGTAACCATAACTCTGTATAAATAAGGAAAACAGATGCTCAGAAGATACTTAAATCTCAACTACAGACATTTTAGAGGATGCTAGAACAGGAACTTCAATTTTTTTGCTCTAAACCAGAAATAAATAGTGAGCAAGCACCATTAGCTGCTCTGATTCATGCAAAAGAGCATGGATGGCTGATTATAAATTTGTGGGCAAATGGTTAGATACAGCTTTGCCTGAAAAATATGTCCTCACTGCAGATTACAAGAATTAACTATTTTCAAGTTCTAACATTGACAAAAACTTGATTGCCTCTGTTGGAAAAAAAGAAAGACATTTAAGTGCATTCCTAAGATTTTACTTTTCAAATTAAAAGTTAGGACCCACTCCTACAAACACACACTCTGACTTTCTGGAACCCAGGCAGGTTATAACGGGGCTGCTCAGCAATCAGGTTACTCAGAAGTGCTCAGAAACTTGTAAACCATTACAGCAGAAGTTGTGCTCTCATCTCTAAAGATTAGACTGTCAGATCATAAATACTGAGCAACAAGAATACCTACCCATCTACAAGCCCTTGTTGCTTAATAATCCTGTGAGATTCTTCTCTAGAGATTCTGCCATGAAACCAGTGCTGTGTCCTATGAATAACTGGAGGAGAGAGGAAAAACAGGGAGAGGATGGTTAGAAACAGTTACACATGCAACCATTTATTTCACATACTAATTATTTAAACATTTTAAAAGTGGGTATAGTTCTCTTACAGAATATAAAGTATCTTCCATCAACCTACATAAAAAAGAATAAATATCAAAAAAGGCATCTACTTAATATACGAAGTAGAGAGGCATTATCTTCATGTATTTTCTGATTTGCAGATATACAATTAGGTAAACAAGACAAGTGTCTTATAATACTGCCTTCTCATCTCATTGAAAATATTGGAACTAACAATTCTTAGAACACAATTTGTAAGTGAACAAGTTAGAAATAAGTCTCTCTAACTCTCAAATGAAGAAAAGCACTTTAGATGGTGCTTTCAAGAGTCGAGTTACCCCCAGATATTTTTATCTTTATTGTTTTGTTTTTCAAATGGTATTTTAAAATTCTGTTAACAGAACAGCAAAAGAGAATAGCTGTGTTTTCTCCAAGAAGTCTAGGATATTAATATGAAATTTCCTGTTGTTTTATTAAACTTATAATTTCAAAGAAACATTCAGGACTTGTATATTTTACATTTTTCAGTTATTGTGGAATGAATTCTGTTTTGAAAACTCTCATTTCTACTCTTTAAAGATTAAAAGATCACTCATTGACTTTCCTTGTCCAAAATGGTGAATTAACTGCTGGATTCTTTTAAATGGAAACATTTTTGGAGTGTCTTTTTCTATGAAATCTGAGTTTCAAAAGACTAGCCCTAAAGAAAAGCTTGAGTGGGTCATCAAAGGAAAACAAGTTCCTTCTACAGTGTTTGTATGGGTAAGCACGTTAATGACACAGAAGCTACTGATTAAGATTGTATTTGACATCAAGGCATTTGTACTACATGGCTGCACTCTGTGTCTGTATGAGATGTACCTTTTCTTAACCCAGAGGCCTCTGATACTATCGTTACAAACCATCAGAATTTACCTGTACTCAGTGTGGAAGGATGGAGTGGACTTTGGCTACCCAAGATGTTCATTCTTGTGCTACGTTTCTATAGAGAAAATGAATTACCGTTAAATCCACACTAACGCCTCAGGAGAAGAGAATTAGTGCACATGCAATACAGATTTAATTTACAGGAAACTGGGGGCTGGGCAGATTTAATGCAAGGATGAGAAAAAGAAATGCAACTTTGAAGGGGGCTAATCTACAAGCAGCAGCTCATTTCAGTTGGCTTAAAACACAAGCCAGATGTTAATGATGAAAGCTCAGTATCTTAAAAAAAAAAAAAAAGGAAAAAAAAAGACAGAAAAAAAGAAAAGTCTGATATGTTTCTGCTCAGGCAAAACACCAGGCACTCAGTAAATCAAGCAGTATTTCCCTCCCGTACATAAAGCACCGGCTAATGCTTCAGTAATGACTCCTTTTCCCTAAAAGACGAGCATGTGGGAAAACTTGTACTGCAGCTGTCTGTCCACAAGACACTATAAACAAGTTACATCAGTTTTCATTGCAAGAGGTCCTGCCTCTTGTATATTCTGCAATTAAACTTACTGGGAGCAAGCCATTAGTCAGAGCCCCAGCCTCTTCCATGTGGGGAAGCATTTAATTTGACATATTCCTCCTCAGAGACTGGTTTTGCAAACTGGCAGTAAAGTTCTGGTGGGTCTGCTTTCCCCCTCAACTTTCCTCTGGACACTAGGGGGACAGAGAAGCAGTGGTAGAAGGTTGTTGTGAATGTGACAGTTTTGCTAAAGATGGATATTGACTTTCAGATCTGCATGCTTGCAGTGTGATTGCTTCAGGTCGGAGCTAAGCTATACTGTGACCAGCACTGCACTAACATCATAGCACACTCTGTGTTTTGGCTCTCAACAGACACTGATTGCAAAAATAGAAAAGAAGAGAAGATAGCTACCCTCCAAGCATGTCCTTCTTCCAAGGCAGCACTCTGTGCTTCAGCAGGATTTTCAATAACTCTTCCTATTTGCCCCGAAAAATCCATTGCTACTAGTGAGTTTTCAGATACACTTCTCTGAAAAGGAATTTTCACTTGTTTCAAAAAACAGGGAAAGAAAAAACCAGCTTGAGAGTTTCATTTCCAACTGTTTTGGTTTCAGAAGACTGTCCAAAGTCCTCTTTCAAAAGCACAGAAAATACATCTTATTTTTTTTCCCCTTTCAAAAGATTCACAGACACAAAAATAGATGGTTTTTCTTTTTTGACCGTAGGGGAGGGAGACGATTCAAAGGCTCAGAATAAAATCTGTTTGCTCAAGTTGCCCACCTGCCCTATTACAATATTCCAGTCATTTTCAGGGCCAGTTGGGATCCGAATATAGGATCTTCCCTTTTAGGTAGTTAACAGTCAGCTCTTAGCCCAACATATTTTAGGAAATTTACGTGTTAGTTTTGCCAGACCTAAGCTGGCTTCTGCAGAGACAGCCAGATGTCTCTGTACCGTACATCTGAAAGAGTATGACGTAGCCAAGATTTTTTCAATCATGTGGATCATGTAAGCCTAAGATAATGGAGAGCCAACCACGGAAACTGTACTCATGCAAAACATGAACTTTACATTGATTTGCTACACAATGCTGAATTTACATTTCTTAGCGTAAAATTTTCCACTTTTAAAATGCAAAAGCAAATGTATCTTTTCCAACATCATACATCAGGGAGGTAAAGTTCATTACTTACTACTGGAGTGGAAAAGTGTGGAAGCATGGCTTTTCGCTGCTGGGGAATTCTATAATTCTGATACAGTAGCATTCCATACTGCCAACAGAAACACAAGGACATTATTATTCAAATATATGCCCTAGGAAAAAAACTGTAGTGATTTCATAATACCACTTACACTGGAGCAAGGTGCCACCAGTTTATTATTTTCCTGATCAGAAGCTGTCCCAAAGCCATTTGCATTGAGTCATAGTGATTGGCAGGTGGCAGTCAAAGAGTAAATATGCACAAGTTTTACTTTAAAAATACAAGCTTGAGTGATATACACGGGTAATTTCTGCCACTCTCATTTACCACCATGTTTTCCTTGTAGAACACAAGCTTTCAGTTGAGGTCAGAACACACACATTAATTCCCTTCTTTTTACCCCCTAGAACTTAAAAGAATTCTGCACAAGACGTTCAAACCCAATTTCTATAATGATAAAAAATAAGAACCTTTCTAATTTACTAGCTCTTTCAATAAATTTCACCAGGAAATATCACTTGGTACTTTTCTCATCCTTAAAAAAATAAAGTGATTGAATTCCAGTCATGCTCTTGGTTGAACATGATAAATTTTAGCAACACTAGTAGCTAGGATGGTAGGAAAACACCTACTCAGTGCCTTCCCTAGAGGCACAGTGCTGAAGTATAGCAACATTGATTACTGAATGTTCTAACTGAAATGGTTTATACAATTTCCGAACAGGGTAATGTAGGACTATGGAAAGCTAAATGAGATGGTGAATAAAAAGGAAGGTTATGGACACAGCCTTGGGGCACAGCCTTAATTTTCGCTGACTGTATACTTTTAATCATCTTTTGGTGTGTCTTAAAAACAAACTCATTTTTTTTTCTGTACATAGGACATAGCAGTTTTCAAGGCAGAGCATTCAGAAAAAGACTTAGAATCAAACCAGAATTTATGCATATTTTCCTATGAAGATCGGGAAGTTCTCTGCTTCAAAGGGCACAAAACAGTCAGCTTTTTCCTCAGTTCCCACCATCCTGATTTTGTTTCCAAAAGCAGTGAAGCCTCCTATCACATTATCAAGAAATTTCATTGTTTGCTCTCAGATATGAGTAACTTTCACCCAGACATAGGGTTACGTATTTTTGTTACTTCTAGTAGAACTTTCAGAAAAATGGAAAAAAAATACTGCAAAAGGCATTCTGTTCTGGCTGAGAGAACCACTTACCATTATGAAAACATTAGCTTTATGATAACTTGAAAATACTTCGTTAAGCAGGTTTTTTAATTCATTCACGTATGCCAAATTTGGATTCAAAACTAAAATTATGCTTCATTCACATGTGGAAGGAATAGATCTCCATCCTGTGCTTAAATTCTTAGGTGGGACAGGTCTGTTGGCATTTTGCTCTTATCCATATTGTTTTGGAGCAGATGATATTTAAGAACATATAGGTAATTTCTCATGAAGAAAATAACAAATGCCACTTAACTATAGGTGTAGCTTTGCAAAACTAGAAGAGATTAGATACCTTAAGGAGTCGAAAGGCAGTCATCCAGCACGTCCTGCTTTGCTCATCTTCAGCACACAACAACCGCAGTTCCTTAGTTTCATTTCTCACTCTGTTTGGCTTTAAAGTAGTAGAGGAAAGTCAGATACATTCATTAGAAAACCAACAACACTGAAAGCTTACTGCAGGGTAAAGGCAGGTACAGCATTAGTCTAAAGAATTAGCCAGAAAAAGCTCCCACCACACTGAATTTAAAGCTCAGGAGAGGCTGAGCATGCTTTGAAAGAAATCACTTTCTCAGCTGCGTCCAACAAGATAAAATGTTGGTGCCTCCTGACTTTCAGAAGCTGGGCTCATTGATCCTTGTAGGTCCCCTCCAACTCAGGATATTCTATGATTCTATGATTTGAAATAACCTTCAGTCCTAGCAGTTCATAGGAACAAGATACTCAGGCCATGCTGAGAACTCAGAACCAGACCTGAGCACCTAGTTTTGTTGGTTTTGGTAGTTGGAGGAGGTTTTTTTTTTCAAATCTGTGAGAAGTTTTATAAACTCTCATTTTGAGATGAAGGACAAAAGTTTCCATACGTGAGGGTAACTGAAAGTTTGCTTCCATCAGTTCAGGTTCTGTCCTGCAGCCAGTCTCTTTGATGCTAACTCTTGTTGTCTAGCTCTGGAACAGCTGCTAGGAAGGAAACTACTTCCCTGCTGTCATAAAACCAGCACCCAGCTTTTTTTTCTTCTCAGAAAATTACACTTTTCAAAGGTTTGAAATACTTTCCAAATGACTCTTTCAGCACAACAGTTTTAAAAATCTTCAAAGGCAACTGGTTATTCTTATATTAGTTTTTCCAAGACAGTCTTCCTCTTTAAATAAAGGCAAACTTCTGGCCCACAATAATGGTAAAATTGCACCCCATCAGAGCTTGATCCTTTGCTGCTATATAGTTTTGGTGCTTGCTGTCCACAGAAACTTTTCTATTTGATTAGAGAATTTGGAGAAACTTTCATCTGTGAGGTGAACCAAGGCCACCTCACAAGCCGACCATGCTTCCGCACTGAGCTGCTCTTGCACAAAAATTTCCCAAACCAAAGGAGCACCAGATAAAGTGTTAAAAGTGTCACATAAAATGATGACAAGATTCACAGGACATGCCTGCCAAATGAAAGATGTTAAAGATCAAGTCCTCGTGACAGAAAAGGCTTGCAGAGTTTTACATACAAATCCCATTTAGCTGGGGGTTGGGGTGACTTTGAGCTAGCAACACCGTCTGGAACTTTGGAAAAACTCAGGGAGAAGATTTACCTTTATACAAAATCCATACTCTGCAGGGGCATTGTACAACTTCTTGCCTGCTATCAATGAGAAGATATTGCTGTCTTCTAGGTCAGCCAACAATTGCAAATGTCTTGGCTCCTGGGGAAATAACATGATTTAGCACAGGCAAGTGAAAGATTTTGGAAGATGTTGTGCAAGCTCTGCAGTCTCTCAAGCCCAGCCTCCAACAGAGGGCACTGCACCAACACTGCTCCTCTCCCAGGCAGCCCTCAAGTGGACATGGCACACACCCCCTAAATATCAGCCTGCCACCAGAAGGTGCTTGGTAAAGGGAGCTCACAAAATACTTACGCAAACACATCACATTAAACATGGCCTGGCCTATTACATTGCTCCAGAGAAATCTGAAGGTTAGCACAACTTTAGTGGCCACAATGATGTTTTGCCTAGCTGGTTTGTTTTTATTTTATAATGAAACCGTATGGCTGTGTTCATGCATTGAGAGCCCAGGGCTTGACTGTCATTTGATCATGCCTTACTTATCTTTTTTCTATGGAATAAAAAAAGGCGAACAGTGTGTGGAAATTTTTAAAAAAACAGCAAAAAATACCCACTGTAAAAGCAGAAAATGCTTTCACATGCTACTACTGTGCAACTTCCTTTTTAATCTTACCTTTGAAGTTCCTTTTGTAGAACAATAAAGTCCTGATCTCCTCAAACACATAAACAGTTTCTTCCACGATTTCCTACCCAGCTCTTTCACATGCAAGAAACCTTGAATTTCAGGGCAGCTACTGGAGTTTAAAAAGTTCTGTTGGAGAGGAAAATGTAGATGAACATTGTATCCTATGGATGAATTATAAAATTGTCACTGTATTTGCAGAACAGAGAAGAAAATGGCAAATCACTTTGCTGACTTGAGGCACAGCTTCACACTAGGCTTAAACTGACCTAGATGTTTAATCTATTTTACAACCAAAATGGATATTCCTGCTCCTCTCATTGCATCTACCTGGCCATCTCCTGCAACTGACACCTTCCTATTCTCTGCATCAAGATTTAAATCTCAAAAAAGCTATCATTTTTCTGTATATCCATTCGCCTTGCACTTGGCCTGAAGGAAGAGAAAGGAAGCTTATTAATTCTTAAAATAACACCTTAATAACAGCAGTTCTGGCAAATTGTCTAACTTGGAAATATTGGCCAAAATCTCCATCTTTATCCTACAGTTTTTGAAAGGGAAGAGCCTATTTCAGGGTTTCAAGTTTTCCCAAGACAAGAGGTATAACAGACCACAGAGTATTTAACTGAAAATGAAATGTGGAGCCGTCAAGTATGTGCCAGCAATTATACCAGACTTCAAGATTCAGAAGCATTTAAGTTCTTGACATAAGTAGAGGGACCACATACAGAATAATTTGTGATATATCACAGGAAGGCAGCATTAATTATGGGAGGAGAACTGATGGATTGCTCTTTTATTACAACAGGCCAGATTTTTAAATGACAGAGGGCTTGATCAGTAAGTTAAATGCCAAATTAATAAATGCAACAAGTATGAAGAAAAATGCAAAAACCTGGCTGGCCTAGATGTCTCTGCAATTCTTCAAAGTTGTGTTTTGGTGTTATTTGGTGGACAATGCCCACAGGAAACAAAACCAAAAACAGTGCCCTGTGTCAGAATTCTTACTTGCATTAAACCCTAATTTTTTCTCCAGTCCTCCTCCTCATCTTATCTAACAGAATGGGAAAGAACAATCAATTTTCTTGCTATTTGTACTATGAATCCACTTCTCAGCTCTGAAAGGGAAAGACCAAAAGGAGGATAGATTCTTTTTGTCCATTCAACTAAAACAAAAGTAAACTAAGATGGCAAGCTTTTCTGCATGTCTGAGCCAGGCTGAGACTAAGAAAAACAGATCCCACTGGTTTTAATGCTATTGTCATGACTAAAAATACTAGCTCTTAATGCAGTATATGATATTGTGAGATGGTATTTAATATTCTTCCCTGTTATGTGTGTAATTAAAACCAGCAGAACTGCTCAGTGTTTCAGGTGGTCTCAGATGAAACATGGTTAATGACTACTAGGCTGCAGGAGGCTTACCTTCAAAAAATTACAACTGCCACTGAAATTCTGAAAAATGGTTGTGTGTTTTTTTAAAAGAAAAGAAGTACTTAATTTAAATACTTTAATGAAGATAGTTTTTTATGTTTAAACAATGAACTAGAGAGAATATACTCACTCTTTTTCCCCAACCTTTTGTGTTGTTAACCGCCATGACTTATGCTTCTACAGGACTGTACCTTTCTGAGCCTTCCCAGAAGCAAACTCTCATACATCATCAGGTTGTAAGGTTTTCCTTTTGCTACCACTTGAATTACCCTCCAAACTTTTCCATCTTTAAGAACATATTGCTCTTTTGGGGAGTCCTGCTGCTTGTATTAACAAGCAGATTCAATTCTCCACTTAAACTACAGGAAAAACGGTCCAAGGCGTGAAGACCTCTCTCGCTACCAGTCTGTGGCAATGCCAGTCCATGCCAGTTTTGGTTCCAGATTACAAGCTCATTGCATATGACTTTCATTTATAATTCCAGAAATTGGCTTGATTTTTTGTTTGCTTGTTTCCCAGCTGAAAGTGGATGCTAATGTTTTAAATTTTCTCAGTGAATGTGGAACCAGAATTTACTGGACTTTGACAGGGTTATAGGACAAAATGAGTGCACTGGTTCAAAACTTAGTAGAAACTTGTCATCTTTAAACAGAAAGTCAGTGCATACTTGCAAACATGCAAAATGGCAGAAATCAAGCTAAAATCAGTTATTTGTACATATATATTCTTCATCTATTTGTGCTTCTGCTTTATAATTTGCCTGTTATTCATGGCACTGTCTTCCAGGCATCATGGACTTATGTTCTTGGTACAGTACTCTTTTAATAAACTGTGCTTTAATTTGGCTCCAGAGTTGAATGTCCACAGTTTAAGAAAACAAGTGAAGTGAAAAAAATTTAGACTATGGGGCTTAGATTAGAGCACCAAAATTGAGAGATTTAAATTAATCAGTTACTGGTCAGAGAGGTAGCCCACCCTTCAGCACCATCCTTGAAGGCCAACCAACTGTGCCAACACCACAGTTCATTAATGAGCAAGCAAGAAACTGTACAGTAACACCAGAACTTCAGCATCAATGCAGCACACATGCCACCACCACGAAGATTGCACAGCTCTACCACCACATTTGCATAAGGAACACACCCCTGCAATTTAACCTGGGGAGCTTTAAATGGGATTACTTTGCAAATACTGTGTACAAATTTCTACTTGAACTTACTTCTTAGGGCATTATTTTTCTATACAAAAGAGCTTCTAGTTGGCTGAACCATGGGGAAGTTGGTCCTTATTGTTAATTCTTGCCAGGCACAAACATGGGACACAAAAAGCAAAAGCAAAACCTCTCATCATCTCAAACTCATCTTCTAATATCCACTTACATTTTTACACTTTCTCCTGTGCTATGATGTAGAGTATAGAAGAGTACTTCTGTTCTGTCTTTTATAAAAGGTATATTTGTTTTTCTAGAAATATATCTCCCAAGACTGTTTGGGAGTAACATTGGGTGGCTAAACAGATACCCACAGAGTAAGCTGAGTATTAATTGAACAAATATGTATGACCATAGCTATGAATACTTTGTGTTTACAATTTACACCTCAATGCCACTGGGTAAGATCTTTGTTAGTTATTTTCAACATTAGCCCCATATGCTAACTCACTACTCTGGTCTTTCTCTGACCAACTATTTTCCAGACCTTTGAATTCCCTTCCTTCCTTCCTCTCAACCCCTCCCCTCCAGCTCCAAAACTTTCTTTGCCCATACAGATAATTTACAGTACCTGCAAAAGTTGTGACTGTGGGATACTGCCATTTGTTTGCTGGCACCAGGCAACCATTTGTTCTGGAAAGAAATTCTAGACACAAAAAGAAGACAACTGTTAAGTCACATTATATTTGAACATTCTTACAGAGAACTAGTGACATTTTCTTCCAGTCATTAATTTTTTGGAACTATCACTATTAAATCAATTTGGAGATCCCCTGACACAGAAAGTAATACTAGGGCTTTTCAAGTGAAGTTCTTCCCTTCCTTCTGCTCACCAGATGCCCATGCAGACAGATTGTGGTTTTTTAAAATATCTGATATGCAGCATTTCGTAAGTGCATTTTCCCATCACTTCCTCTTCTACTGAGGGCTTTTGGGGATCTCTAACAGCCTCTACTTTCTTGGGAAGGAAAGGATGAACAGTCCTGCAAGTTGAGTATGCAGTGACTCCTTACTTATTGCATCAATGACTTGACTTCAGATTTATTCCTCCAGTTCCCCTTTCATCTGCTGTTTTAAAATTCCTGTATAATTTGGTACACGGAATTTACTATACACAGCAATGACATGAAATCATTCTTGAAGTTTTTAAACATTATTTGAAGCATGGAGACATACAGAAATGCCTGAAATAAAACAATGACTGATTATAACAAGATGAATCACAACAAAAACATTTCCAGTTTAGAACATTTGTCACTCTTCAAGCAACATAAATTTCAGTCCTTAGGACATAAAGAGAAGGGCTGAAGCGGAATCACCCTTCTGCCAGGTAAGTTGCACAATGAGTTATGAAAGCTAACATTTACCAGTCTCTCTTGAGTAGAAACAGTGCCATATGGCAACAGCTAATGCAACGGATAGGGAGCCTTCGCATTCTTACACCACAAGAATGATTTATTCTGTGATTGCAGGAGCCTGGGACCGAATGCCAAGCATTCTGGGTTTTGCTCCCATGCTCTGTTATTAATTAAAATATACCACATGAAACCAATGTGCTAGCTCCTATGATACCCAAACTTCTGTACAACGCTCAGATGTTCATAGGTTATCAGATGGTGAGATCAACAGAAGTGAAAAACTAGGAACACTCCATGTACAGAAACATTTCACAGAGTAAGTCAAGGCACAGACTCTGAAACAAGCACCAGCAGATGACAAATGTACATGCAAGCACACGTGCGAGGATGCAGCAACTGTGCACTTGCATCTATGAGGAAAGGAATGAATTTATCACCTGCAGTTGCTTCAGCAGTGAGTTTAAACGTGACCTCGTCTATCTTTTTTTCTTCTCGCACCACAAATGCCTGACTGACCCAAATTCTGTTCTTATCTAACCACCTTTGGATTACCCTTCCTCAGCTATCTCAATGGGTCACACCAGCTGACGTTGCTTCATGCCAACAGTCTGCTCCAACATAATTGTTTAGATAAAATGTGAAAAATCATCCCCAGATAAGCAGTTACACAGTAAGCAGTTTAAAATTACAACCTTTGAAGGATCTTACAAATCCAGGAATAGGTATAGCTATGGCATACAGTACTGTTCAAGCATGGGTATACCTGAGGACATAGAGAGGGCAAGCTACTACGGTCAGTAAAGAAGGCAGAGCACACTAGTAAAGCACAGCCATAGGTGAAACAGTGTTCAAGATATGCAACGATAAACTGGAAATTCCTTGTATGGAGTAAGTGCTTTAGGGGTTACCCAGATGGGTTTCGGTGTTTTATTAATTATTACTGCCAGAAATTAAAAGGTTTGGATACTGCATGTTATGTGATTAATTTGCTTCGAATCAAGTAACTTTGAAGATAATGAGTAAATTGCACTTCTGATTGTTTTTCTTAAACCAAGGAAGATTTTCCTGTCTTGGTCACTCTCC
This sequence comes from Oreocharis arfaki, assembly GCA_013398015.1. Classification (NCBI taxonomy): domain Eukaryota; kingdom Metazoa; phylum Chordata; class Aves; order Passeriformes; family Paramythiidae; genus Oreocharis; species Oreocharis arfaki. Next base: position 709,963 of record VZRR01002322.1, read on the forward strand.
AACATAACTGCAGACATTTTCAAACCAGTAGATTCAGTAATTTGAAAACACTTGAGGTTTTTAGGCTGGGAGGAGAGTACAAAGAATTTAAACATTGGTTAGAATTTCTTTGGAAAGAATTCTGTTAGCTAGTTGCCTGTTTTTTTTATGATAGATGTTTAAGACATAACAGTGCCCAGCAATGTTATTGCAATCCACCCCTCTGTGGTGTAAACAACTAAGTAATGAGACTCACCATGGGATTTTTGAAAAATTCGTATTTTGCGTAATTCTTCCTGAACAAAAATTTACTTTCACTTCCCATTGTGGACTCAACTTGAACTATGAGCTCATGATCTTCCAAGCACCTCTCTGTGGAAAAAGAACATGATGTTAACACACAGCCAACCAGCAGAAGGAATGAGACCAACTAAGAACAGAAGTAACACAAGCCAGTGTAATTCCATTACCTTTTAAGAAATTAGCAAAACACATTATAGCTTTCAAATCATATTGCCATGAGACAATACTTTAGTTTGTAATGTATTACAAAGTCTAACATTATATGGCAGTGTTCTTCAAGGAACATCAGGGCTTCATAAGCACAGACTTTTGAGAAAGGAATAGATTTTTTTTGTGTGCAGTAGCTACAATAATACAGACAAACCTCTTCTTTTGGCACTGGTTGTATGCTGTGGAACTGGCAAGGTGGACAGGTTTAAGGGGGAAAAAAGTTACAGAAAGGCCACTGTTAGGTCTTGAACTATCACAGAAATACAGTGCTGTATTTGATCACACTCTATAAAACCAGTTCATTTCAAGGTGAACTTCAGGCCTTTATTGTAGATGGTAGACAATGGGGTTTATTATGAAAGAGGTCACAGGATCTACTTTACAGGAATACTGACAGAGACAAATGTTTTGTACACATGACAGGGCAATTTTCTGCTCTAGATTTGGTTACAAGGTAACTCCCCATAACCACCACTTCTCTGGTCAAAAGAATGGGACATCAAAGCATGAACAGATAGCTTAACAAACCCAATTCACTGAAAGCAGTAACTCGAAAGAAGGCAACTGGCTAAGTGTGCACTACTTAATGAACTCATTATCTTGACAAGTCTTCAGAACTTTCCGAGAAAATATTTAGGTATTTTTCAAAAGTTTTAACTAGTCAGTGCTTTCATGCCTTATATAATACAAAATTAAAAAATGAGGTCAAACAAAATATAACTTTAAACAAAAGGCCTGTGGCTTGCTGACCAAATAAGTTTGGAGAGTCCCTTCCCTACTTTGTGATCCTGCAATCCTTGTATTCCTACAGTAAGAAATGCCAGGGTGCCACCCAAGTTCTCTTGGGGTGTTTTCAGGATAGAAAGCAAGCAGTCAATGGCACCTCAAAAAGAGCAAGCTCTGGAATATCACTTGAATTACTGAACTCAGCAGATTATGTGATGCTCTTTGATTGAAAATTTAGGCTGTGATGGAATGATCCCATCACCTTTTTCACCTGCACTTACGTTGTCAGTCATCACCAGCTCACTGATAACTTCAGCATTTGCTATGCATTTGCAATGCCCACGCTTGCTATAGATTGTGTTTTCAAAGGGGTTAACATTGAAGAACTTCCATAGTGGGCTGCTCTCAAATAAAGAGCTGTTTCTTAGTGCATCAGGCATAACACCACTTTGAAGGGGTAGTTGTTTGACTAATGTCCGCAACAATACTGCTGCGGGTGGTTGTTAATAAAGGACATTTTGCACCACCTCAGCATTCATCACCTAAACCTACACATTATCTAGGGGCTTTACATATAAAGTTTCAGGTATTGCTGATCTGTTGCTACTATCAAGGTTTTTAAGCAACTGGTGAAACCAAATCTCCTCCACATTGTGATGAGGACCGTGGGCCGATCGGGTGAAGGGCCTATTTTTTTTAAATTATGCTTCCTCCAAAAAACATTTAGCTACATTGGTATGAGACTTCATCACAGTATGAACCCCAAAAGACCACGTCCTGTTACTGTCTGCTTCTGCCACCACGCAAAGTTGTGGTCTTTGCCTTCCTAACACACTGAACGTTGCTTGTCAGGGACAAACTTTTTATTCTTTTCTGAGGAAATGAAATAGAGATGAACATTTTTCAATTGGTTTTGTATTTCAATCTTTAGTTTGTGTAAATATACTCAGTGCCTGTTTCTTAGATGCTTTAGACAACTGACCTAGATCTATTCTGTTTCTACATCAAGACTCTTTTGAGATTCTGTGGTGATACTCCCACTGATTTAATGTTTATATTTTTATTTTGATGGTCAAAGCCATCTTGGAGAAAAGGTGCAGCATTTCACAGCACATGCATGTAAAAAAAGGAGGGTAGTCCTGGTCAGTTTGCTATTACTTCACAGAAGTTGTACACTTGGGAAGTCCTTGGTAGTTTGCACTTGGTTGGTACAAACAGGATGAACTTGACACACGAGCAACTCAGCCTCAGCCCTACTTTGCGCTTCCTGCTACAAAACTAGAAGCACAGATGTCAGCCTGATCAGTTCAATAGGTCAGTCTGTCTTCAAGTGGCATTGCTGTTGAAGTGACCAGAAATGTGTCCTTTCAGTTTATCTGATAGGCCCCACTCAGTCTCCTCTACAAACTTCCTGGAACAGGCTTTCCCCCCACCCCGCCCAAGTTAATCTGTGTTATTATCAGAACTTCTACAGGACTGTAGCAGTGATACAAGGTGGGAAAAGGAGCTGGATTCCATCGTGAACAACTCACAGGCATGGCCCAAAATTCCCAGTTAGAGAATCACTACAAATGACAGGTGGACCCCTGTATGAAATAGCCCGCCCTGGTTTTGCATTTTAGCAAGCGCTGTGTTTATCTGTTCCACTTTTAATTCACTCGTATTAAGGGAAATCAATGCACGTAAACAAGAAAATCTATGTACAAAACTGCAGCAATGCTTTCTTCTAACCCTCCCATATTGCAGAGCCCTACTATGTTCTTTCCTGCTTCAGCTGTATTTAAGTAAGATGTTCAGTCAATTCTGGAGCTGGAAAAATGGTAGGCAGGGAAGGATTCTTTCAGTGTCCAGACACATACTATCATGTGAATGTCTTCACCATTATTATTTGTGCTAATGTCCGATACAGAGATCTCTGTCCCCATCCTAAATGGATGATAGTTAAGCATGGAATAGAACATAAGGAGAATACCACATTTTATAAACAGGTTAGGTATACTTACAGTAGCAAATGAAATAATGGGACTGATTCAAATTTCATAGACTGCTTAAATATTGACCACAACATGCTTTAGATAGTAGTGGTGCGGTGAATAGGAACCAGTTTCAAATGTCAAATCATGGAAGTCTGATGGCAAATTGTCCCACCACTGCTTACAGTGAGAACACAAATACTTTGTGCAATCAAATAGCTGTTTTAAAGTTATGTGCAAGCACACATGTTATTTGGAATTTACTTGGCAATGTGTGTGAAGTAAACACTGAGGCAAGGGTTCCTTACAAAGTGGGACCTTGAAGACCAATGCAATGATAAACGTGCATCTGGCTTCAAAAATTTGATCTTGTCCTCAGTCGGCCCAATAGTAAAACAATGAACTGGTTGTGGAACCGAGCTCTTTTGGAAAGTACTGTTGGGCAAAATATGGGGAGGGAAAAAAAAAGATAGTGAACTAAATGAAGGAACTCCTCTCTTTTGGTGGGCCTCAAGACTACCACCTACAGCATTAAGTCAGCAAGGATGTATGGTATAAGAAATAATGTCTTCTGGAAACACAGAATTCTGACTGCTCTTAAACCATATTTCTTTTCACACTAAGAATTTATTCACCATTGTTTCATACTTATACTAGCAATCTTATATCTAGAGGAACAAATATGGACCATAGGATGCCTGATGATAACTTCACCCAGGTTGCAGACAGATTACTACATTGATCTAACAGTCTCCAAAATACAGGAAAGCATTTAAGCTACAGAGAAGCTAGAAATAAGCAGCCAAATAATAAAAAATTCAAACTGCAACTAAAACTGGTGGAAGCATGAAAGTTTATATTTAAAGTTTATTGAATATGTCACAGTGTATACTTTAGACCCCAGATTCAAAAAACTAGATGATTTTGTCTCCTGTTAAATGAACTCACTTACTCCCTTTTCTGTCCTCATCCTTTCAAATATGTGAAATCTGTATAATTACATTTTTTTGGATTCTTAATTTTTTTTTTTTGTCTGTTAGCTTTACACCGCTAAAGGTTGCATTACTTCTCACACAGATCTACTGCATGGCCTCCAGGGGACAGCCCTGGAGCAGTCCCTGTGGAACAAAGTTTGGTGGCTGCTGAAGCCCCAACCTGCACACCCCACTTCTCTGGGGGCTCGCTTTGTGCTTCAGTGTGAAACAGAGGTCCAAGGCAGGCAGGTCCCCATGTATATAAATGCAGCCCGATAAGTATCTTGCTCTTTTCCCATCATTGTTAATTACCAAGTTATTTGTGTGTAAACAGAAGCTTTTGATTTCCTAATCAGCCTCCTGCCCGATTCATTCAGAGATGTCACACACCAGAGTTTGACAGCACAATTAGTCACCATGGAAGCTATTGTGATGTCACAAACACTGAATTGTGGCATCATTGAATGAATCTGGCAGGAGAAGGATGTTGGTTACAAAGGAGAAGGCTTCTGTTTACACAATACCTTGGTAATCAGCAATGATGGGAAAGAGAATATAGAAAAAGAGAGCCTGGTAGTTTAATGAGCATTGATAAAACTGAAAATTTGTAAAGGTTTTTAGAGGCACATGTGGCATATCAAGCTATGGAGATAAAGATTCTGTAATTTATACCTTAATTCTTCACCTCATCCTATGTCCTCAGAACTGAAAGTATATCATAGACATAGACCAATGAGTGTTTAATCTTAATTTTTTCATATATTTCTACATTAGGAGAGAGATAATAAAACCATTCAATAATCAGGATATCCTATGTGTTTGGGGTTTTTGTAAGTGTTAGTCTGCAGAGCAATGAATTTATTAGTGTTTAACAGTACTGGTTTAGAGCATCACATTTCCAGCAAATAATTTCCTTTTTTTATTCGTAAGGGTTCTGAATTACATTTTTAGACATAAAACCCCCTCTGTTAGCTACAGATAGCATTCACAATTCCAGTGCTGGCGATTGCAGCTTATGATTTGTCTTCCTCTGTTTTCTAGAAAAAACATTCCCCGTGAAGTATATCGACTAATACTCCAAATGCTACACTTTCTAAAGCGTTATTGTATGCTACAGAGAATTATAGATAGCATTATCTGAGCGAAACGCTCTTGCAAGCTGCACAGCAGAACCCTGCAACTAATCAGTGCCACAAAATAACAGGAAAAGCAGGACTCAATAACATGAGATCCTTTCAGGTACTGTAATTAAACCAATTCACGGTGTTATTTAATTCCCCACGGTTCTTCCTCTCGCTGCCTTCTTGAAACTGTAACCATGACACCTTAATTTCAATCAGGTGGAGGAGCTGCTGCCTGGAGAGCAGATACCACCGCTGGTCCAGAAATTGCCCATGGATTTGCGGGTGGTGCCACCATTTTTTCCCTGCCTGAAGTCAAGTTTAGCCAACCCCCTCCCCCACCTCAGCACGTCTAGCTTTCATAAGCATTACTGTAGGTATGTACGGCTGAGTCTCTTCACCCAGGTCTCCCAGCTGGTGATGAGCTGAGCTGTTTCATAGGACCGTACTCTAAGGATCAAGCCTAATTTGCCTAAGCTGTTTATTTGCAATAGCTTCAGACACAGAAAGGTAGCAACAGAGCGATAGCGTGAAGATCAGAAAATTCCTCTCTTTTTATATAATAAAAAAACCAGAGGATGGGAAATAAGAGAAGGACTTTAGATGGCTTAAACGCTTAACACATCAAATTGTAATACACACAAAGCACGTATGTGACTTCAGCTAATTGTACAAATAAAAGCAGTGGAAAAGAAAACGTTCCGTCTGGAAGCACATTTATATGAATTACACATATTTTATGTTCCCAGGTAACCATGCCACCCCTTTGACCATTCCCTACCTAATCCTAGGTGAGGGTGATGCTCCACTAGAGTCCAGCTGTTATCATCCACACAATGACTTTTGTAAACGAGCAGCTGACAGAGGTCCCTGGCTGTCATGTCTGCTAGAATCTCGACCACTTTGCTTGTTCCATCTTCACTAAAGACTTTTACATCCTGCAACATAAAGGGTACACTTACAGATCAACAGCTCTGAACATAGGCAAACCACACAGCTACCGTAGAAAAGCATCATCCTCTTGGTGTGAGGGTTCCAAGCACCTTGGCAGCCAGGACAAATGAAACGGATGATTCACTTTATAACACTTTCTCTCGATGCCCCCTAGACCTATTTCCCCTCCCCCCTCCCCAACACCTCCCTGCACTAAACAAAGATTCAGCAGGATTAATATGACCACGTACACAAGAAAAGTGAGAGAGCAGGTTCTGTATAAAGCTGTGTAAGGTAAGCAAACGTGAAACAATGTCGAGAGAGTACTTTGGCAACAGTGGGCGAGAGAAATCACATCCAGTCAAACACACAATTTTCGTTGCGATCCCATCGGAGGCCTCTAAACATTCACAGAGGAGCAGGCCAAGACCCCAAAGAACAAAAATGGCTCTCTTGTTCCCCACTAACTTTTGATTGTTTCGTGTGGCGAAGTCCCACTTGCAGTTTGCCGGCAAATCAATTACCTAGCACAGTCCACACATTTCTCTCCCTGCCCTGACTTCTCTTTTGATCCTAGCTTGAAAGTAGTTTGAAACCAAATGTGCATACGCTGCACATCCTAAATATCAATGGGGATGAGAGAACAAGTCAGGAACCTTCTCCCCACCTCCTGAATTATACAGATGCTTTCCTCTTTGCATTGTTCTGCTCAAGCGAGAGACACTTGCCGCAAAATTATTTCTCCGGGCGAACGTGCAGGTCCCAGATTTAAATCAACTCCGTGTTTAAAACGCCCCGCATCCTAGCGAGAGAAGGAGAGTCTAACAAAAACCTCGAGGGTAATTCGATATGGAAAATCTTACCTCAACAGCACGTAAAAGGCAGCAGTCGGAAGAACAAGATGGCATTTTAAATGGGGATTGCCTCTTGAGAGTTAGTTCTCTACCTCCGCCGACCCTCTGCAGCCTGCGGCTGGGCGCCCGGGGTGCCGGCGGCGTCAGGGGCGGCCGTACCCTACCTGTCACGTAGCCCCTGCTATGGGGACTGTTTCTGGGGAGGGAAACAACTCTGCCAGAGCTCCACTCAAAGGGTTACACGCAATCTTTGCGGTAGTGAATCAAACCACACTGTGCAGACCAATCCTAGCCCTCCCTCCGACTGATGTAATCATTTCCCACACACTATCAGACTTCCAAATTATTCCCGCCTCCCCCACCCCCCCTCCCCAAAAAAAGGAAGGAATTACAAAGGAAATGTGGGTTTTTATGACGACCTTGGGGCGCTCGAGACCCCTGGGGCGGCGGCGGGGCGGGGTGTGGGGAGCCCGGCACGCGTGTGCTGCTGCCCCGGCGCCGGTGCCGATCCCGCCCGCAGCCCGGCCTGCCCGCGCTGATGTCATCGCCTGCAACTTGGGCACTTGAACTTCTCCGCCGCCGCTCCCAGCCCGGCCCGACCCGCGCCCGGCTTCGGCTCCGCTCCGGGCCCCGGCGCTGCCACCGGGCCGGGGGCGAGCGAGCATGGCCGGCGCCGCCCCCAACCCCCCCGCTCCCCGCTGCCCCGGCTACGCACAAATTCGAGCCCAGCGAGGGAGGAGTTAAAGCCTCATCCAGCCCAAGTGACTCAAACCCGCGCGTTCAGGAAACGGCTTCATCTGACAGCAGGGATGAGCCAGCTCTTTCAGAAGTGGGCTCTGGAGAGGAGAGGAGAGGAGGGGGAATCCCGGTTGCTCTGGGGAAGGCATGCGTGCTGTGCCATGTAACGGCTGCGCTCCTGCCAACGCTCTGCCAAGCCAGAGGCATCCGCACACACGCAGGAATTTGTTGGGCGTGGGGGTGCCCCCGTTTTCTGTCCTGCGGGCAAGTCTCTGTTGTGTCACTAGCCCTGTGTCGCAGCAGAGTCCCGCATCACACCAGCGGCGGTTTCGGCCCGCTCCGCCACTCGGCAGCGTGGCCGTGGGACGGGGGAACACGAGTGGGGGGATGCCCGAGACACCCCGCAGGCATCGCACCGCAGCGTGCGAGTGAGGAGTGCAGCTCTCATGTTCCCTCGCAGGCCGGGCAAGCACACGGGAAAGCCAGTATGCAACAAGAGAGAAAGTAGTTATTTGGTTTGTTTTAGTGGGGAATGGGAGGGATTCACACCCACTTGATTTTTTTTTCCTTCTACTTTTTGTAATATAGCCATAGATTTTGAAAAAGTGACTAAACCGAAAAGTTGGTGATGAAAGAATTCCTTTCTACTTTTAGCTTACTCTGTGCATATAACTACAGTTTGTGCATTGAAACTAAACTATTTTGGATGGATTTCCTGCCTCGGGAACCAACCTGGTGACATCATTCATTCATTCATTAGTCACGAGAAGCACAGCCCTCTGCTCCCTGCTTCTGCTTTCACCAGGGAACCCGAATCAGGAATAAGCCACAGCAATCACCACTTTTGCAACACCTGGAGGACAAACCCCTCTCTTTTCCTTTCCTGCTGGGAACAAGGCAGCGATACAGGACAGACCGCACCTGATCATTGCCAGTGCCAAGTCCCAGCAGAGAGGCAAAGCTGTTCTGCTGAGGGTGCCTCTCCAGCCCGTGCAGGTGGAAAAGAGAGAGCTGTGAGACAACCACCACACTTTTTTCTGTTCCCAAGCATGGAAAGCCTTAATGCCGTGTGGCCACTGGAAGAAAGCTGCAGCTGTCTTTTATGCTCATTCATGCTGTGCTTTCTCGGTATGAAGTAAAGGGGTCATGGGTACATGTCCCACCCTCCCCCTCCTTGCCCAGAGTCTGAGCTGATACGGATGCCAGCCCTGCGGAAGTACCACAGCATCTCAAACTACTGGATACCCAATGCTGCAATGTGGTGTGCAATTACTGTAATGCCATGTTCCCTCCTCTGGAGAGGCAGGCCCTGTAGGCAGCATCCACTATTCCCACACCCCAGCCACTATGGGAGTTGGGTTACAAACATGGATATGTTCATTTGTGGGACCAGTCAGCCCTTGGGGTGTTAACAGTGCCTTTAAAGCTCATGGACTGGAGTGCAGTGGGTGGGCAGCCATGAGCAAGTTAACTTCACTGACTATTAATAGTGCTGTGTTTGCCATCAAGGACAGTGCAAGGCCATGTATCACCACTGACATCACAGATATAAAACACTGCATCAGGAGGGGATGTAATGGCCTGAGCTGAACCCTGCCCCGGGGGACAGGAAAGAGGCAGAAGTGAGATGAAACCCTGTGCCTCTGCAGAGGCAACAGTGCAACAGCCCCTAAGAGGCTTACATGGAAGGCAAGGGGATTTTATGCCCCCACACACCACTGCAGAATTATGACGTATAACCACAAATACAAAACCAGCTTGACCACAAAGCTTCACCTCCAACTTTCTGACAGTTTCTGTGACAAAAGATGCAGATAACAGTACTCCTGTATCACAGAGGGGACTGAATTTAAAGTCAATTGGTCAAATCCAACTTGCTCACATTTCGTTTGTCTCTTCCTTTTTTTTTTTTTTTTTTAGGGAAGCACCTCCCACTTTAAGATGTTAAGGGATCCCTATTCAAACTTCTTCCAAGTAGAAACACTGTTTCACTTCCAAAATTGAATTGGGGCTCATTGTCTATAAAGGAAAATGAAGCAGGATTCATTTGAATAAAATACTCCAATAATGAAAACACTTAGCCTGATAAGAGGTTCAAAACGTTAGTCTGACACTTTTGCCCTGCATCTCTCCGAGAAATGCAGTGAAATGCAACAGCAGACTGCCTGCAACAGTGATTTACAAAAGGCCCTAATTACGTCAGCAGCACAAGGCACCTTCTATTCAAAATTAAGGTTAAGAATGCTAAGCCAACCAGAGCACTATATTGGCTGAACATTCAGTGCTTTACAGTGCAAAGGAGCAGATAACAGACTGCACCATTGTTCTGGGAAGAAGTCTTCCCCCAAGCTTTTCTTTTCTTTTTTTTTTTCCTTTACTCAAAAGACAAAAAGACTTTAAAAATTAAAAATTTAAAAGAACATTAATATTCATCACTTCAGTGGTTTCATATAATGGGTCGCATATCTTGAGTATCTTCATGGCTGTTTTATCTTCCAGCCTCGGTTCCTCAACCTCACTGCAGTATTTTGTGTGTCTCAAGTAATGCAAATATTTTCGCAATATGGAGGAAAAAGAAACCCAACAAAAACCAGAAAACCAAAACAGTCATGTGATGGTCACATCATTTCTTCTCCACTTTCTGTGCTATTTCTTTCCTTTTTCTTCAAAACAAAACCTATGCACAATCATCACAGAAATTCACTCTTTCAAATGATGTTATGCTGAAAATCTTCAGTGGCAAACAGATCTACATTTGCATTCTACAATCTGAAATTAAACAGTGTAATTTATATCAGTGCAAACCAACCTTTGTTATCCTGGGTTATGACTCCAAACATAAGAAGAGAGCACCAGTTATCAGAAGGCCCTCTGACTGAAATCTAATAGATAAAAGGTTAAAAGGTTTCAATACACTAGTTCTTCAAGAGTTTCTCTTAATAAGATATGAAGATCAGAGACTTCACAGAAAGCCATTAAAATACACTGAAGAGTCATTACTAAGGTCTGCACAAACTGAAAATCAGTCCTGCAAGTTTTGACTTCCATCCCCCAATTTCACTCATCAAGACTGTTCAGCCATGAGAATCATACAATCAGTGTGGTAAATAAAAGGAAAATGGAACTGAAATGTATGCGTGTACCTTGTGCAAGCAGAAGCAGCTATTTATTGCAGAAGGCACCTATGTACCAGGCAGGTACTTGCTGTTTTCACTGGAACCGTTTTGATGAGATCTTTTTTCCAAAAGCTTTCTGTAATCAAAGCTTATCAGCTCACAAGAGCAGAGTCAGAGTCACTGGAGGAATGGGGAAGCTTTCAATTAGGATCGGTCAACTCAAAGCTGCTGAAGACTCAAGCTCTGCCTGCAGGCTACCCTTGAACTGCTGTTTGCCTAGTTGAAAAAGCAACAAATAAAGGAAGGTTTTGCTTCCTAAAGATACAAACCTTTGAAAAAGAAAGGCCTCTAAGCATGCTCTGTGCACACCTGACAGGCAAGCAACTCAGTCAACCACATCTACATGCTGGAGCACCAGCCAGTCCCCCTTTCCTTGCCCAGCGGCGTTAAGGCAGCTTTATAAGACATGAGGATTTCAACTGCTGCAATGAAATAAATATATAGGTCAACCCTATGGCTCTTTTTGCCTTCTCTGTGGCACTGCTCATGCGGGAAAATAGCCCTTCAGACAAACAGCAGTGGTAACAGCAATCCATCATGGGTAAGATCACTTATCCACAAGGCATCAGAGAGTACTTCCTTATTAAAGAAAAAAATCCGTGAGTTATTTGATCATTGCTTTTTTTTCTCCTACATATACATATAAAACCCTTGGAAATGCTGAGGTTAAGGTTCTCATAGCAACATTAACTCTCTCCTCTGGCATATACTATATTTAGGTACACATTTAAAAGCCTATGAACAACAAAGAAGAACGACTGTTGTACGATCAAGATCTTAAGTCTTTGACTTTCATATTTGGAGCAGCAACCTCAAAAAAAATAAACCCACAAACACCCCCCTTTAGTTGGCCATGTTTCAAAACCCTCACTCTGTCCCCCTTCACTGGGCTATTGAATTTTAAACCCCGTTCAAAGGGTCAGAGAAATAACCCGACCTGAAAGGCAATCACAGTGTCATCTTATGTTCAGTGGTCATCAAAACCAATCTTGAAGTCATAAACTGCATGAGGGTTGTACCAGCAAGAGAGGTTTTGGGAATCACAGCAGTGTGGGCAGAGAAGGGCAGGGCAGAATTAGCGCCGGGTTCAGGTCAGCATTGGTATTTGGAGGGTTAGCTCTTCTGAAGCCATCATGTATGAACATCCAGCCACACATGCACCCAGTAATTCTGGAGAGTTACATGCCTTCTGAAAGTAAGGGAGAGACATGGAGCAACTTAACAAAGCACATGACAAAAGCTCCTGACTCTGGACTTAAGCTGGATGCCGTAAGCTATGTTGGCTGAATTCAGGCTGCTGTGGTGATTAATCAAGCAAACATGTCTCTCTGCTCTATTTACATCATGATTTAGCCCCAGCCAGCAGCTCAGCCCCACACAGCCGCTCACTTAATGCCCCCAGAGGGATGGGGTAGAGAACTGGAGGGATTAAAGTTAGAAAACTGATGGATAAGACAAAGACAATTTAATCAGGAAAGCAAAAGCCATGCATGTGAGCAAAGCAAAACATGAAATTCATTCCCCACTTTCCATGGGCAGGCAGGTGTTCAGCCACCCCCAGGAAAGCCCATCATGAGTAATGGTGATTTGGGAAGACAAACACCATCACTTCCAACATTCTCCGCCTTGCCTTGTCCTTCTTCTTCCCCCAGCTTCATATGCCAAGCATGACACCAAATGGTGCAGGATTTCCCTTGGGTTAGTTGGGGTCAGCTGCTCTGACTGTCCCCTCGAGCTTCTTGTGTTCCCCTCCCCTCCTTGCTGGAGGGGTGGGATGAGGACCAGAAAAGACTTTGCCTCCGTGTAAGCAGTGCTAAGCAGTGACTGAAAGATCTGTGGAATTACCAACACTGCTTTCATCACAAATCCAAAACATGGCCCCATAACAGCTACTAAGAAGAAAATTAACTCTACCCCAGTCAAAACCAGCACAATTACACACTGCAGTTGTTGACATTTGAGCTTAAAGAAATAAGCAAAGTGTGTTATGTTGCATGTATACAAAGCACATTTAAAGCAACATATACAATGAGCACATCTGGGGTACTATTAAAGTTTAAAATAGAAATACTGTAGTAACAAGCCAAACAAGCTTTTCCTCCTCTAATTCAAAACTGCATGTGAAAATGGTTATTTGTTATGCAGAAACTGAATTATCTGCTTGTATATTCTCAAAACTTAAAGTATTTCTTAAATCTAAAAGTATTGCTCTCTGTATAGGTTTAGTATTGTATAGCAACTGCATCGAAGCGTCTGCAAAAATCTCAGCTATTTACATACAACTGTACAATGTACTCTGAACAAAAGACCTTGCAGAGCACATTTTCAAGACATAACCACTGCCTGCATGAACAAAAGATTTATTCCAACGTGTGTGCACATACTTTGAGGCTGAAGGTTTGGAAACTGTAAGTTGCTACCCTGTAATTTCCATATTTTAAAAATAAATAGCGGAATGAAGCTTTAAGTGATACGTACCTACATACAGACAACACATCAATTTTGTGACAGTATTCCCAAAAGCTGCTTCAACTCTTTCCCACTTTGGTTTAATGTTCAGATAGATCATTTGACCTGTTTGACATTTTCACATCTTCCCACTCAATTCCTCATTTGCCTCTCATTTTTAGGTAAAAGAAAGGAGAAAGAGTAATTTTCAATCCTTCTAAGAGTAACAATAGGCCTTTATGAATTTTGCTGAAGCTTCAGGGTATTTGCAGAATGCTGGAAGAGAGAAAGCTTGGGAAGCAGTTTGTATAGGCTTTGACAGTCCACACCAGCAGGAAGGGAGTACAGCAACAGCCAGCTCGCTCAGTCCTGGATTTGGGGGTCCAGACTGTTCCAGCATTTTCTGTTAGTTTTGACTGTAAGTCTGTAAATGTGCTCCCTTTTCTCCACACAGCTCCTCCTAACAGCAATTGCTTTTTATGCAAAAATCCTTTCTGGTTTCAAGATCCTTTACATACATTAAAAAAAGACAGTTACAGACACTGTTACACTCCTTTGATTATGTAATGAAAGGCATTAAATGATGTTACTGGCATTAACCTTTATCTTTCATATATTTTATTGTGCAATTTATCCCTAGATAGTTTGCAATTTTCCTCAGCTGTGCTTACAGAATGCATTATTTATTGTCTGAATTTGCTCCAAGAGAAAGGTTTAGTACAAAAGTTCTTGCAAACACAATTTAAATCACTAACAACCCTAGAAAGGGTAATACAAAGAAAAACCATAATAATTTCTTCATTAAATCCTTAAGTAACCAAGCTAGTTACTGAGTATTTTAAATTGCTCTGCCATTATAAATTACTCTGTAGAAAAGGAATTATTACCACATCTTCCTTGCTGTACAGGCTTCCAACCACAAGAACCACATTAATTTGAAGCTTGGCAGAGGGTGCAACAAGGCTCCAAGAAGCAACTTCCCATAGGTTTTAGGAAAATGGTACAGGTCCCCAAGACTTGGATGGCTCCTTCTTTCCCACTAGGACACTGTGAGAGCTGCAGCTGAGGCCCTTGTCATCTAGGGCCCAGGCCACCCTACAAGCCAAAAAGCCATTTCAGCACAGGGTTCAGCACGTGCAATTGGCTTCTCACTTTGATTTACAATTATCCAGGTAGAACTTCTGCATGGGTAGTCCACAAAATCCCCCTTCCCTTGCATGCTTTTCTGAGGAGAGAGGAGCAGAGAGGTTGCAGAGCAGACCTCTGCAGGAACACCTTTAAGGGCTGCAGGCACACCTAGACCTGGCTCCAACATTCTATTTGCATGTACTGGTCCAGCCACATATTATTAAGAAAGGCACCAGAGACTGCTTTCAAAGATGTCTTTGGAGACTGAGGATTAGTATTTGAAAATATATGCATTTTTAATGCATAGGAAAACCTTTGGGGTGGTGACAGTCTATTATGTGATAAGATGGGACCTTGGAATTTTGATTGTGGTTGATGCAGTAACAGAAATAAAATAGAACAAAAACATCAGCCCTACAATAGGGGACAATGCCAAATAAACCATATTTGGAATGTCCAGACACAACAAAACAAACACGTTATTTTAAGAACGAGTAGTTATGAAATTTGTCTCGAACAAATGCAATCCAATTTACGTAGTCTAGTAGCAGAGGAATCTAAGCAAGCATTAAGGTGTAGGGCTGGACAGAAATTACAAACTTAGAATGCAATACAGAGGAAGACAAAGATAGACCCTCTTCCCACTCCTGTGTGTTCCTCCAACCTCCCAAAAAAGTAATCACAAGGAGTGAAAAAGCCAAGGATTTAAGGACTTGTAAATCTGTTCCCCACTGCTTGCAAGTGCAGAGTTCCTAAGGTTTTCTCTGCATCCCTGAAGACTAAAACGAATTGAATCAATTATCTATCTTCACAAGAGTTCCTTTATTCCTCTCACACACACACACACATTTTGATGAAGCAGTGACATCCCAGACCAGGAAGTTACACCAAAGATGCCAGGAGAGAGGGGGAAGCTGGAAAGCAAAACAAAAGTAACTTTTTAAGAAAAACCTCTATGAATTCAATATGCATAGATCTGAGAAGAAATCAAGTATGGTACATCACATGGAGACAAAATACAAGGGCTACAATCAACCTAAGTGTGAGAATATGAAGATGAGAACAACTTAGGGCAGTGAAAAAGATAATTGAAGCTACTGAAAAAAAAAGGGCAAAACATGGAGAAAGACTCCTAATGAAAACTGGCTCTAACCTACAGACACTCAAGGAATGATGACCGTTTAAAGTATAAACACCCTATGAAATCTACAGCACAAAGGTTTCCATGTGCTGAAAATCCCAAAAGCTCAAGCACATCCTGGAAATACAAATTTCCCGCACTCCAACAGCATCAGGTGCAACCCACAATCGGTTTTTCCAACCGGGCTGAGTTCATACTGCTCTGACAGTAGCAGCAGGGTGCTTTATAAGGAGAGGGTGACAGGCTTAACTACAGCAGCATGGCAGAGCATCCCTAATGCCCGGCCATCAGCTGCCTCCGCGCTGTACAGTACTCAGCAATATTGCTTAACTTCCCGTCTCCCAAGCTACCGGCTCTGGAAGCCGGCGATTCCAAGCAGCGAGTATCAGCTAATTGTTGCTGCCTGCAACGTTCAGGATGTTTTATGGGTCAGTTTGTCACATGCACATAATAAATGCTTTTAACAGAGCTGCTCACATCAGGCGGGGGGGTGGTGGTGGGGGGGTATTTCTGCGCCACTGTGTAAGCATCGATTGTGTGGCCAGAATTAACCCCCTGCAGATCTTTACCCAGGAAAAGTTATGTCAGTGGAAGAAGAGAGCTTATGTTATCCTCTCCCCAAGGCATGTGCAATTCTCATTTTCAGCGATTTCTTTAATGGGAAGAAAAGGGTTCCATCAAACTGCTCGGCTGTTTAATCTTTGGTAGATTTAAGTATCAGAGGAAAACAGTGGTGTGAGATAGCAAAAGTTTCCAGGGCTGATGTAAGATCTCGGATTATGGCATCATGATTAAGCTGGATATTCTCTCTTGAATGCAGCTAGCCCCATGAAAATCTCACTCTCTTCCAACCTGCTAAGAATTATTCATTTTCAGTGGAAAAAAAAGTGAGAAAAATACTGGCATAAATCCAAAACCAATAATACAAGGAATTTGTTAGCATATAGCGTCTAACTACCCCACCCCAAAACACCTAATGTTGAGATCCAAGGTACCAAGAAATTTTTCACATCTCTCACTGCTCTGCCTCATTGCTGCACCCAGCCATCCAGGCACACTACAGGAAGATCAACTCTTGAGTTTAAGTCCACAGCAAGCACCTCTAACTTATCTATTTCTGAGTTCCCTCTCCAGGGCTTGCTCGAGACCACTTTGCACACCCCTTCCTCTGAGTAGGGGAACCACAAACAAAAAAACAAACACAAAAAAACCCCACACAACCCAACCCTTTGCTTAGCTTACAGGGACAAATTCCCTGCTGCCATGGTTACCACTCCAACTTCTCCTGCGGAACTAGAAATAAAAAAAATAAAAAAAAAACTTCCCTGAGAACAGACGGCTATATGTTAGCTCTCCCTCCCCTCACTCATCATTGTTAGCCACTAAATCAGCTACATCTGGCATATTTAATTTGGACTAAATGAAATGTCACTAATTAAAAAGATGCCGAACAAGCAATCCATGACATTATAGAAACAGCTTAGTATTCAGCCTATTATGAACTGAAAGGAATCAACCAGTTTTTACCAAAAGCTGAGAAACAAAGGCAACTAAATGGTCCTCTATACAATCCTACTCACAACAATGTCCTCCAGCTCTCCCCTATCATCTACATGTACTGAGGTTTCCAGGCATTAATTCCTGGAGCAGCAGTGGCTCAAAAGTGAAGTAGTTAGCTCATTATAGATTGTATTATATGGATTGAAGTCTGCAGCATTTATGCCAACTTTTAAAAAGAAGGTTACTTTGCTAAAGCTACAATGAGTAAGACACTCAGCAGGCATACACACAAGTTGCTTTAAAAGGACCTGTGGCCACATAGCAGACGACCAGTAACAGCTTCTCCTATCCTTTCTCACATTCTCCCCAGTTCTCAGCAGCCTGATTTGAAGTATCACAAACTGCTCCATCCTTCCTCTCTTGCAGCTCCTCTCTTCAGCCCATTCCTGAATGTTAACATGTCAGCTCTCTGCACCTCCTGCTGCAGGTCCCAGTGCAGAGATGTGAATTTGTGCCAGCACCTATTCCAGAGCAGCTCCTCTTACCCTGACATCAATACACCCTCCCCACCCAGTCCTTCCTGTCATACTACACACGCCTTTCTCCTTTGCAGGTACGTTGTTACCAGTATTCCACTGCCGCTTATCAAACAGATTTCAGTGCAAAGCTGCACTGAATCATATAAACCTCTATTCACAGCCCTTAAATGTTTTCCATCATCTTTTTTGCCAACTGGTAATCTTTCATTCTATCCCTTGTGACTAGTTGAATAAGCATTTGAGTGATGTTATTTTTAGTGCCTCCAAGGCTGAGGATTTCCCATGAGAACAGATCATCTTCTAAGTGCTCTGGTCCAGGTTCTCATCATTTATAAATCAGACGACTAGCTCCTCTATTTTTACTGCTATATGACATAGAACAGATATTTAGGTGTACTTTGATTGCCATTGCTCAATTTCAGTGCTGTTCATAATCAAATAAGATCCAAATATTCAACACAGAAATCCCTCCCCTAAAGTAAATTTTAATAGAATTGTTACAAGATATTCAAGTAGATTATGTTGGTAATGCTGGCACATGCCAGGCAAGCAAAAACATTACTCTTAGAAAATCAGTAGTTATAAATGAATTAACAGGGAGCTTTACCCTCATAACTCCAAACTTTTTTATTAAAGACATAGCACAGAGATGATATGTTTCAAGATCAACACACCTTTAACTGTTTTTTTGGTTTTTGGGTTTTTTTTCATTATAAAAGTTTAAGAACAATCAAAGGCTCACATAGGGTTGAGGGATGGAGGGGATCTCTGGAGGTCATCTGATCCATCCTGTAACTCAAGCAGGGGCACCTAGAGCCCTTTTTCCGAGACAGCGTCCAGGTGCCTTGGAATATCTCCAAGGACAGAGATTCACAACCTCCTGGGCAGTGACTGGAAGCAGTCAGTCACCCTCACAGTTAAAAGTGCTACCTCATACTCCAAGGGAACATCCTGTGTTGCCATTTGTGCCCATGACCTCTGGTCCTACCACTGGGCATCACTGGAAAGAGCTTGGGTCTGTCCTCTTTGCACCCTCCTTCGAGGTAATTATCCACATTCAGAAGACGCTCTGTCCATGTCTCCCTTGTTCTGGGGAGCCCAGAACTGGACCCAGTACTCCACATGTGGCCTCACCAGTGCTGAATAAACCTCCCTCAACCCCCTGGCAATGCTTTGCCTGTGGCAGCCCAGGATATTATCAGCCTTCTTGGCAGCAAGGGCATATTGCTGGTTCACACTCAACTTGCAGTCCACCAGGGCCCCCAGGTCTTTCTCTGCCAAGCTGTTTTCCAGTGGAGTGCCTCCCAGCATGTGCTGGTGCCTGAGGTTGTCTTCCAAAGGTGCAGGACTTTACACCTGCCCTTGTTAAACTTCATGAGCTTTCTTGCAGCCCATTTCTCTAGCCTCTAATCTCTCATACAGATAGTGAAAAGTTACATAACCACCACGACATTAACCAAAAGCATAAAAAAGATCTAGTTTGATTACAGTTCAGGAACCCTAAACGGGTCTTTTCGTAGGATTCTTCAAGATTCTTCTCCCAAGCCAAGACAAAGTGGTTCAAAAATCCCTTCAAGTTAGTGTTACAGTCTGTTTGCCAAAGGCTGATGAACTTAACAGTGTAGGTATAAATATGAAGTAGTGTGCTGAAATCAATGTCACGATAAAAAAATGCTTCCTCATATAGAACTACATAACATAATGCTAGAGATCTGATGCCAAAGCCTGCATGAAAGAAAATGCTACTTCTTCATTCAGCATCTGCTTCAGATTATTTTACATGGAAGTCACTGCTGCTCTGAAGCTGTCAAGGCACAGGCAGCTTCCAATTAAGCTATTTTATCTTTGAAGTTGATTGGAAGCAAAGCTTTCTCCTCCCTATAGGCATCCCCCTAAAAACAGGTAATCTGAGATAATTTCCTAACGTATGTCTTCTGTGCTGTCCACCCAATTAAATATCTTACACAAATGCAATCAAAGAGCCTTCTCTCTAATTGAAAAGTTTATGCAACAATGTTCATGAGGATCCCATTAAACATTTAAAATAATTACCTGTATTAAAAAGACAATTATATTCAAATAGCTCACATGCCTAGTTTCTTTGTTTAGTGTAGGCAAACGGGATGAAAAAAATCCCCAGAGGAAAAGACCAAATATTGGGCAAACCTTTAAAGAGAAAAGACACTCCCTAGAAACCAATTCAGCATGATATTAAGTGGGAAATCTTTTAACAGTGGCCCTTCTACTGTAGCTGATCGTAGAGAAACCAACCATTTCCAAGACTCAGAAAGGCAGTGACAAGGGAGCTGACTGTATTTTTATGTGCTATAGATAAAACTCATTACCTAGAAGCATGTTTCCTTCTGCCCCTTTCTTGCCTCCCAAAATTATTGTCAAGAGGTTAAAGAAATCCACCATGCAGAGATACTAGTAACTTTATCTCTGTCCTGGCACGAATGATAATTTTTTTTCTCAAAGGATTTTGATGGCTCCGTATTTATATCATGGATCTTCTTTAGGATTATGCTGAGAAAAATCTGGGTCATTGAAACCTTCTTGAACTGAACCACAGAGAAAATGAAAGAGAATATAAAGGCACTGGTGTCAGGTTTTTTTAAAGGAAAATGCCTTTTCCCAAACTCATTTTTCCCCCCAGATTGACTGGCAGGAGGTAGATCAACCTTTGGACATCTTTCTTATTCTGAAGTTTTTATTTCCATGAGTGCATAATTCAATTCTCTTTCAAAATAAAATATTTTTTTTTAAATGTTGCGCACTTGGCTCACAGACCCAGCTACCTAAGTACAAGTTTAAGAAAGCCAGGCTTAAAGGGAAAAAGTACAATTTAGATCAATATGTAACAGAAGACATGTAAACATCGCAAGGTCTTAGGGTCCTGGGCAACAAAATAATTTAATAGTCCCTTCCAGACAAAACTTGGATCAAATATATTTGACTGTAAATAGTGTTTTTTCCTTTCCCTTCCTGCCCCAAACAGTAGCTTGGGTTTGATATGAACCTGAATACTAAGATCTGCTTCATTTAGTCTCTATGCTTATTGCAGTCTTGTATTTATGTAAACCAGTAACACACATTTAAATATCTCCTATACCTTTCAAATTTCAATATCTAATTCTTCCATGCAATTACCATGTAGAATTTCATAGGCTAAATACATAGCTATACATGAGAATGTACTAATTTATTTTGAAGTGTCCTTTAAAAAAATATTGTATTAATAACTGGTAATAATGATTAATATTAGCTATTAATTATTACTTCATTTCTAACTGTGTCAAACCAAATCTGCTGACTTCAGCAAATCTCATTAGTTACCACTCTCCATTCACGTAGAGACAATTCTACACATAAAAAAAAGTTATTCCTTTTGCAAGCTTCAGAAGGTTGGTGGCTTTGGATGGTGACTGATGGTTTCTAACTGGAGGAAAACCTATCTTGCCTGTTGTACAGCACAGAAGAGGGTCACAATACTTTCTTCTCCCACAACTCCCCCATCTTCCTGCACAAGATTACACATGGTAAAATATTTTGGCTACCTGCGGAGAATTAACAAAAAATCTTTAGTACTGAAACTATTTTTGGTTCAACTGTTGCTTATACATTCTTCAACACAACAGATACTGACCAGACTCAAAGTGTAACTTGTAAGAAGTAAGTGGTTTTGTGAATTTGTTTCCAGAGTTCTGCAGGTTCTTTTTTCGGTGAACCCAGCTGTACACAAAACAACCCAAGTTTGCTTGGCTTACATTAACTGAGGCTTTGCCAACCTGTGCACTCTATGAATTTCACTTTTCAGACTGTAACAAAATAGCTGGTGCATGAACTTCCTTCAGCTATGCCATGATAACCCTGTTTAAAGAACAAGTGAAAAGGTACATCCTCTTTGAGTGTGATATAACACGCTTCCCTTCCACAGACAGTGCCTCATTAAGCCAAATGTCTTAATCCTCTCTGCAGAGACCATTATTTTCCATATGTACAGACTGGATTAGACAAATTACCAGGTAGCCTCATTCAGGGGTTCAACATGGGAAGCATCTTGAGATGACAAATTCAGCTTTTTTAGTTAGCTAAAACATCAGAAAGAGATCTTAATGACGCTGATTGTCCATTACAAAGGTAATCAATTGGGGAGATTAATCCTCTTCCTTCTCCACAAACCAACTCGAGTTTGTTGCATTTGGTTTTCTACACAAAACAAGAGCTAAGGGTAGCTTTCCCTAGTACAAAATCAGAAAGAAAATCAGAGGTAAGTTACTTTTTGAAATGGCAGTCCAGTTCCACAAGCCTCTACCTTAGAAACTCCTGCTATTGCTCTCCCCTATGGTCTTATTGACTCCTGAAGAAGAGAGATTCCCCCAGCTCAGATTCCCATTTGTGATTAAAAAATATTTTTTTGTCAAAAATTGGCATCACTACTGTGTGTTAAGTACCAATGGCTAAAAGTATCTGTCCGTGAGAGTCTGTATTCCCTCCCTAAATCTTATCTGCACTCATCTGTTGAAAAGGCTACCTCAAATGTCTGAGCACTGAGAACTGAGGAAGACACTGGCCATTCAGGCACATGGTCAACAAAAATTTCCCACTTAGAAACGAGGCCCGATTCAGCCCTAATAAAACAGCTCAGTAACTTAGGGGAAGGAAGGGGTCTTCATGATCACAGGTCACTACCTGGTTTGCATTCCACCCGAACGACACAGAGGTGGCAGTCATTTCAGCTGTCACTAGCCACCTCAGCCAAAGCACATCTCACCTTCACTAGTCATTCAGGTTCCCACTGTGGTCAATGGAAAGAGGAAGAGGCACTTGGTGCAGTTTATCATCTTTTATAGCTTGGCTACCCTAGGACAGCCTGAAAGCACTTGAAAGGTACTTCCCTATCTCACCATTAGCTGGAGACAAGCAACCCAAATGCAAGGTGAGGAGGAACAGAGCACACATGAGGGTCCCTTGGTCAGACCATAAGGCTCATCAAGCAAAATATGGAATGTAACAACTTCCCAAAATAGCACTTGCTCTTAAGTTGTTTTTGACAGGAAGCAAGCAGCTACCTGAAGAGGTCTGTGAACAGAAGGACAGTAAAAGGCTGGGAGTACCATGTCTGCATCTGACAGCAGGGATCTGACAACCTAAGGGTGATAAAACACAACTCTCTGACAGAGCTTTTATGAGACTTCCGTACTGAGTTTGAGCCAACTGCTGATTCGACCACTCAAGATAGGAAGTTGGAAACAAAAATGTGAAGATTACCTTCACCAAGAAGTCCCAGTATCATCCTTTAAAGTTAAAAGTTTTTTATCTCCACTTCTTCCAAGCTGAGATGGAAAAAATGGCTCCCTGTAGGTGGGCAAAACAACTATGCTAGATATGTTCATTAGTCTACATGACACTTTCCAGCAGCAAAAAACATGCCACTGCACTGCAAATAATATGAAAAGCATGGCCATTCCTACTACTTGTTTGCTGTAGTAAAGACCTCTAAGTTTGTCTTACAGTAATGAATACCTTTTATAATTCAATATGGAATCAATAATCAATACAGGTATTTAATTCCAGATACTGGCAGTTCAGCTACAGCATACAAACCTAATTTGTAACAACATAATTTTGTTAGGCAAAATCAAATACGTCCTTCAAAAATACTTTGTTATGGTTGTAGTGAAAAAGCAGAACTGCCCAGCACAAAGAAATACTCTTCAACAACCATTCCAAAGATCTGTTAAGTGACTGTAAGAAAACTGGCCTTGCCAAAGTTTTGCACCAACACAATTGCATTTGTACAAAAAAACATGGAAAAAGTCCTTCCATATCAGGGTCAGAGTTGTGCATTGACTGCAAGTCTAAGCCAAGCAATCTGAGCTACTATCCTATCAGACTTTAAATACCTTCTCTTCAAATATTTCTAATGCATTTCTTGAACTCAGTGAGACCTTAATAGTTTGAAATTTTACAGAAATATTTGTGACATAATTTAGCAGGAAAAAAATTACTTTCTACTTCCCTACATTTACACATTTTAAAATAAAAAAATGAAGATCATTAACTAATTTTCCCACAATCCATCAGTCCTCATACCTAGATATTGCCACTAAGTTGCACCTAATGTTCAGAAAAGACACAGCTGTAGTAGAGATGAACTCAATTATGCAGAAAGCAGAGACTGCTGCAAACTCAAAGAATGAAGTCATTATGAATCATGTCTGACACTGTACATGTTTTTTGTATTATTTTTGCTTGAATTTTATTAGGGTTTCCCCTTTTTTAATGGCTAGTATTTGAATGGAGGGCTATTAGTACTTCCAGGCCTCTGGCACAGGGATGAAACAAGCCCTTTGCATGCACATCATCCTTGAGCATTTTGATAGACAAGTTAAACATCACAGCTCTTACAGCTTCATGTCAGAGATGGCTTAGGAAACAGGCAAAGCGGAGAAACTGATGTGAGCATGTTCATAGTGCTGAAAAATTTATTTCACCATCTTCAGAGCTATTAGATTATTTATTTATTTGAGGGATAAAGGTAACATATAGAAAGCTTCCTATGAAGTCCATTCAGCACTTTCATTTTAATGATTATATGCCATCATAGCAATCTTTCACCTCAAAGCCATTTGGACATTGAGGGATGAACTGCTGGAGACACCCAAAGCTAGCACCTGCTGCACAGGCAATTTCTCTACTCACTGAAACACTCCATCATGCTCTGTGTCTCACTTCTTGCAGTATTTCCTGCAAATAACTGAAATCCTGAAAGGTTTCTCTGTGACCTCTGAAGATCACCCAAGTGCTATTCCATGGACACAGAGGGCAAGACACAATGAAACCTTACAGACACAGCAGCTAGCACAACCTTGGGCAGAGCACAAAGTTAATTTCTTGTTAGCCAGATTGGCTTGAAGTTCCTCTGTATTACTTGAAGTGCTGCAATTAAGTACTGCTCTAAGCTATGCTTAATTAGGCTGTAAGCAAATGCTCATTTGTAACTTGCATGCAATGTAATGCAGAACTGAAAGGTACATTTGCACAAATATAGCTGGCAGCCTCCTGATTCTCCCCTTCTTTTTAATATCCTAGAAAATACTAAAAAATGTGTTACATTGTACAAATGGTTAGAAATAGACAATCTTTATCCCTGGGACTGAATGTGGTGCTCTCGTGGCCCTCTGGCTGACAAGCACTTCTCTTCCCTTGGAATGACAGCCTCTCTCTGCAGAAGATGAAAGACTCAGGATTTAGATTACCTTTTCCAACTGTGCAGGCAAAAAAAAAAAAAAAAGAAAACCACCCCAACAATCCAATCATAAAAAAACAACCAAAACCCCCAACACACTAGGATGCAAATCATGGTGGGTAAGTATGCTCAAAGAAAAACAAAAAGCAAAAACCAAAACTTTCACCAAAAGCACTGACTGGATCCATATTCAGGAGTAAAACCCAGTCTCGTCACTGCTCAGGAAGACAACAGAAGAGGTTCTCAAATATAATTAGGACCTTTTAAATGCTAGAAATGGAACGACATTAGATTCAAGCATAGCAGTTTTTCAGCAAAACATTATTTGAGTCTGCCTTTTAGAGGATGCTCATTTGACAAGGCCGTAACACAAGAAGCAAGGCTCAGCCTCATTTGGATGAGCTTTATAGAGCTTTAACAAGCTAGTTTGTTAAAGAAAAAAGTTCAAAGGTCAGCCATGGAAAAAAACACATAGAACAAACCAGCATATAACACAGAAAAACACATGGAGAATATAAAATACAAGGTTTTACCTGCATGACTAGATGTTGTTATTCCTGCAACATTAGCATTCTTTTCTTTGCCTCATGAAGAGGAGGGTGATCCTTATATATTTAATGTCTATTTCTTTTCAAGCTGTCTCATAAATCCATTACAAGGTGTGTGACAGCACTGAAAGCAATCTTTTGATTTTCTCCTATACACAATCATACATATATATATGTTTGTGTGTGTATATATATATATATATGCTTCAAACGTTTAACATAACACTACTCTGGAGTCTGTGACAACTTAGTAAAAAGCATTCATAAACTGAAGCACAACAGGTATTTTTCAATGCTGAAACTGTGTACCTGATACTTGATGGTTTTTAAAGATCCCATCTATAGCTTGTTCAACAGAACTGAGTACTTGATGAATGAGAATTGGTGAAAATATCTGTAAAGCTACTTATAAGCTCTAGAAACGCTGTGGTTGTCTTGCTTTCAGTGGATTTTAGTGAGCAATAGGGAGAACAAGTGTAACCAGCAACAATGTGACAAGCAAGTTACTTCAGAGTAATTAGCTGCTCCTAAAGTTTGCAGGCAAGGACATGCTCAAAAATGACTCATGGAAGCCTGAGGGTGACTTGCCTGTAAAATTAAATCCAGGTGTTTTACTCTGCAGACACGTTATTTAGCTTAGAATACTCTTTTCATCAATGTTTTGCACCTCTTTTTTTCTCAGCAATTTTTTTTAAGCAATGTTTGTTCCTTATGAACAGCTTTTTCCTATTCTTATTACCTATTCTGGCAAGGATGGTAGGGAAATACAATGTTTAAAGGTGAACAAAAAGCGAGAGGAGGAACACGAGCAAGGTCAGCACACGGTGAGGCAGCCAACCTGCCCCAGTGACTGTCGGGCATAGACATCAGTCCCAGCAATCAGAGCTGCTTCCTCTGCAGCTCCTGAGCACGATCCAGCAAGCCCAGTGCCTCCTGCAACAGAACGGGACATCTGGCAGGCATGTGGCATGGAGCAGGAGATACTGTTCCTATGAAATGTCTGTTTGGACAGTGCACACCGTAAACTTTGTGTGTGTGCAGGGTGAAGCAGCATCCTCATAGTCCCATCTCTAAATAACCCCAAAAAACAGAGCAGTTCCTCACTCTGGCCAGACAAGTGATCTAGGCAGATGAAAGGGGTGGCTGAAAAGATCTGGGTGCTATAAAGAGGCACCTGTTTGGTAAGACACAGAAGCAGCTTTTAAAGGTCTCTCCCACTTTCATCCCCTTCTGCCATAAAAACTTACAGAACAGTGTTTTCTTTACAGTTAATGAAATCTCACTGGAAGTAAGTCTGCTGTGACAAAGTTGCTTTATTCACATTCCTCAGAAACATCCCATGCTTAACATGGGATCTTGGATCCAAACTTCCAGCTGATAGTCAATCCGTTTTGCTTCTGAGTGCTATTCATTTCTCCCTCAGCAACACCAGAAAAACCCAAACACTTCAGGCACGAAGCACAACAACAGTATCTCCAATTCTGTTGCTTCCTGGAATGCAGCAGGAGGAACCAGCTCCAGTGACCCCTGCAGCAGCAGGGTCCACTGCTGGAGAGAACAAGCAATCCTAATGCCAAAGGAGAAACAGGAGATGCAGCTTCTGTGAACCAGTGATGGCTTGTGCTTTAGCACGTCCAGATTAAACTTGCTCTTATGTAAATTTTGTAAATGACGTTCAGATCATAGCCAGGCTGAAGCAAAGATTGAAGGTACTTGCATTAATTAAACAAAATCACTTTTTAGTACAGTAATTCTGCACTCCTATTAGGAGGAAGAATAATATAATAAGAATTTGATAGCAATAGGAGACTATAAATCAAGAGCAAAGAGAATTGAAACTCATCCCACAATGATTTAATTAACTCAGTGGTACTCTTCCAATACAAAAATGCTATTAAATTCCAACTAACATCTCCCTCTGTTTAGGAAATGGAACAAAACTGCATCTGCAAGCTCTGGCACAATGCAAGAACATTCCATTACCAAAACAATGAACCAGCTCCAAGTTCCTTCTTCCCTGTGCATCCACACATAAACACTACCTAAGTGAAGATGCACATTTCAAACAGACTTCCACTTTAATCGTGGGCACAGGTCACTGTCCAGGAAATTAAAACAAGTCCAAAGAAGCCTTTTACCTGCTGTGAATGAACAGCATCACTCCTCGTACTTAAGCAACGACTGTGCTGATGGGTTGGAAAGGAACAAACTAAACACTGGCTTTGCCTTCCATCCCCAGAAGTGGATGCCAGCAAGCAAGCAAAAACTTGGGTGTCTTCCCAGTCCTGCACTCCATACGTCCACAGCATCCACCAGGGATCACCGGCAGCTCAGCCGCAGGTGCCAGCACAGCTCTGCAAGAGCTGCCACAGCTCACCTCAGGAAGGACCTCGTGGTCAGCTCACCTACCAGCTGCTGGCAACAACCTGGTGCCACAAGGTCACATAGGACACACAGCAGAGGCTCTAAATTATGAGTTGGTGCTTTCTTTCACCTGTCCCACTGGGTAGCAGAGGTCCAAAAATGCTTCTATCCAAAATGTCTAAAGTTGACCTGAACTCACACCTCGAGTCCAGACAGCACAGATGTCACACAGGTTCAGTGTGGCTATTCCTACTTTGTTGAATGACTCCTTCAAGGCTATCAGCCTAAAGTTATGACATCTCTGATTCATTGCAACCATTAGTTTATGGTATAATTACAGTTACTCAATATAGTTCTGGGTTTTTTTAAATTCTCTACTGCACTTATGTTTCCACCCAAACCCATTCCTGCCTGCCTCACTAGGCACAGAGAGAATTAGAATTCCTCTCATGTTATGCTTTCCCATTTTTCACTGCATTCTCAGCCTGATCGCTCCTCAGTTCTGTCAATTCCTGATCAAAGCATAGA
Organism: Oreocharis arfaki; assembly: GCA_013398015.1. NCBI lineage: Eukaryota > Metazoa > Chordata > Aves > Passeriformes > Paramythiidae > Oreocharis > Oreocharis arfaki. The sequence continues at coordinate 738,398 of VZRR01002322.1, forward strand.
ACAGCTAAGTTATACTCATCATTAATATTATTCATTAATAGAATATAGCAAGAGTAATGTCGTGCAACAAAATGTGCAAGGGCACACGTAACTAAGATGCACACACCAAAATGCAGAATGAACACACTAATGCAGTTACTGCAGCAAATACTACAGACTGCTCAGTATTATAACTGTGCAACAGCTTTTTAAAACAACTGCAAACATTTCTGTGTGGCTGGAGACCCAGAGGGAGTACCAGCACACGTGGAGCAAGGCAGGCTTGGGTCAGGTCGGTTCCATCCTGCCCTGTGAGCCAAACCACCATCAGCTGGACCGTGCATTGCCCCGCTGGTCCTGACCACAGAGCCCTCCTCCCAGCACACTCCCGCAGCCGGAGCATCACTTCCGGGTAGGGAGCCAAAACACTCCTGGGAGCCGGGCCAGGTTTGTGTCATTAGAAACAAAAAAATCCCAACAAATAACATAGTCTTGGGTTTGAGCATGAGATGCCCTTCATATTTCCAGTAATTCATTGTGGGACTGTAACTACTGTTCTGGCACTTTCCAAAAGCAAGAACAAAGAGATTCATTTCTTTCTACCACAAAGCTTCTTGCTGTAAGAGGCGTGAGGAAGGAGAAAGCAGCAGCTTTGCCTCTGTGCTGATCTCAGTCCTCAGCAGGCCACGTGCAGGGCTCCAGCTGGAGAGCCTGCATACCCACCAGGTGACCAGCACTAACAGCACTGAGGGCTGCTGGTCTTTAGCTCAGTGCAGAAGACTCATTAGTCCTCAGATATTCATCACTCTCTTCTTCAGCAACGAGTAAATGCAACTTTCAGAATGATGTGAACTCACCCCCCACCCTGATTTCTTCAGGAGTAACAGGACCAACATGTTTTCATGAGAGAGGAGATAAGATGACAAGTAATGCAACACCTTTCCTACACTGCCCATCAAATTTAGCTCGTTTAGCTCAGGAAAGTGTTATTTCTCCAAACAAGAGAGGGGCACCCAAAGGCCTGCTTTCATGCAGTTATATCACAGCCCTGCAGCAGAGGCCTGCTCTTTCCCTTTTCTTTCCAAACATAATTGCAACTGCCTTCAAAAAAAGCATCTGGGTTAAACATGCTGCAGAACAATTTATGTATGATTTATTTACTTAGCGTAAGAGTCTTGCTTCAAAGAAAGATTTGAGAGAAACGACATGATGTGTCATGGTAGATACTCATGAAAACCCATGTTTTAAAGTTGGGCCAAAGGGAGTGCCTGGACTTGGACCTAAGGAAATGACCAGATTATATCCAGCTATAGATTTGTCCTATTTAGAGAAAGTAATGCCCTGTTGACTCACTCAGAAGTCAGTATTTATTTTCAAAATGTCTTGTTGCTAAAGATTGTTCCATTGAAGGATCAAGTACAAAATTTGCTGTCACACATGCAAAATCTAACTTAGTACATAATGCCTGCATTATACAGAAGTTCATATTTTTATACAGCTTCTCTTTAGAGAATCAACATCCTCATCTTCAAAAGAGCCAATATAAAAGTTTTAGGGGAAGAAAAATGAAAAAATGTGCATCATAACATGTAATTAGAACAATAAAAACTAAGAAGTCTGTTTACACAAGTTCCCTTGAAGGGTAACTAAATCTGGAAAAAAGAATGACATTAATTCATACCCATTTGTGAATTTAATTTGCTAGAAAAGAGTAAATAATTTGGGTACATCAAACTGCTTTTTGGAAGTTTGCCTGGGCTGTATAGAGGGGGGATGTGAGAAATTTGCCCTATTTTTACAGTTGAAAGCTTCATTGACTCACACAAGATACTTAAGCCTAATATCCTGTGGCATTGCAGTGACCTACATGTAATTATTGCATGCTTTTTCCAAAATATTTGTACACAACCAGAAATTATAACCTAAGTTACCAACTAGTTCTTAGTTTATACCAGCAACACAAAGATGGACTTCAATTGGCAGTAAGGTAGCTGTCTGATGTTTTTAGCAATCTTTTGGACAAATGTTTGGTCTTGGTTTGGTGTAATTTTCTGGTTTCCATTTTTCTTAGACAAACATATTTATTCTGTTAAGTAAACAATGTTTTAAAAACTTTCAGCTGTTCCTTCTGGCCTGCAACCACTGTGCCCCCTCAGACATGGGGTGTTCTTGTGTTTGTAGGTGTGCATGAGCCTTACATATGAAAATGTAGGGAAAAGAGAGACAAATATCAAGTGGTCTTGCAATGCCCTTGGGTGTCACCCAGACCATGTCCTTCCTGCTCCTGCCTTTTCTTCCCCTTCCTAAGCATGGAAAGTGGAAGTATTCTCAGAGGTCTGCTGAAATTTTGGGCTCTGTGGTGAGGGGCAGATGGGTGATACTTAGAGGACAATCAGGCACATGATGAAGAGGAGAATGTTTGGGATGCACGGATCAGGGGGCTCCTCTCCCATCAGACTCCTGTCCAAGCTCACAGACAATGCTGCTCTCAGATCAAGGACTTAAGAGCTCTTTGTCAGCTTCCCCTTGAAGGGTCATGGTTTCTCCAAGCACAAGACATCTGCACTGTCTCACTCACCACACCAGCAGCTAAAGTAGCTACTGACTCAACAGCCCAACTAGCTGGTACTTTTCATCCAGGTGCTCACCAGCTGGTTGGCTACATTACTGAAACTTCAGCCGTGCCAATTTTCACAGACCCATGTGCTGTTCACTATCAACAGGTCGACATCTAACATTTTTCACTGTAAAACCAAGCTCAAAGTGAGCTATTTCCACCTGCAGACCTGTGAAAAAGGATCATAGTGCTGAACTCCAAAGAGGCATGCATCTCTTTAATTATAAATAATTTTGGAATGTCTGTCACCACGTTTGTTTGGTCACAGAACCATATTAGCACAGACACTGCCACTGTGGAGGTTGTTCAGTGCAGGATAGCCTTGGAAATGTAACCTGAAGGTTCACAGTTATTTTTCTTCTAAGTCTTTTACTACTAAATTATGTGCCAGTTTCTCAACCTACGTGTGCTCAGAAAAAAATTACCCACAAGATTAAGTTCATTTTCTAAAGCAAAGAAGATTATCCGAAGTTAAAAAAAAACCCCAATAACAAACAAATCTGAAATTATTTCAATAAGCCTAACACTCCAGTTTTACCTCCCAGATTGCTTCTCCCATTAAATGACTATCCCATTTGCCTACACACGTTTTTAGTTTTGTGCTAGTACTGAAGACCTGTTATTTCCCACTGTTCTCTGTCTTCTGGGGAGCAGCTGCAGTACACTGTTGCAGCCATCAGCTTTAAAAGCAGTATTCAGTGCCTGACTGGCAGCAGAGTTAGAGGTGGCATACTGCTTCCTGCTGTGGTGAAATTAGTACCATTACCCAACAGATCTCGTAAAAATATTTTTTTAAAAAATTGAAATTATTGCAGTCTTTTGAGTAAAATAAAGAAAATGCTTCGTCACCATGAGAAGACAGAAAAAAGAACCTACCACGAAAAAGTAAGAAAGGTTTATTACAGTTATTTTTCACTGGTTTACTGGTTTTACCTTTCTTAGCTGAGCCAAGAGTATGAAACAAACGCAGAGCAGTGCTTAAAGCAATGCTGTGAACTGCTTGTAAAAAAAAGCAGTGGCAACTGCATGAAAAAAATAAGGAAGATACTCAGAAGCACCAAGAAATTTTTATCTCAGGCTCCAGCTACAGAATAAAATTTTGCGTCTGAGAAAAGACAATATCCATTTTTTCAGCCACAAATATAATTCAAGCTTTATGACCTGAAAGCTCCTTTACTCACTCTCTCATTCACACATGCATCCTTTTCCTGTAGGGAACAATATACTGGGAAAAAGTAAACCTTTTAGTAAAACTTGAACAGAGCTGACATTTCTTTATGCCCAAGGCTTGGCAATATGACATGAGACTCTTCTATGTTTAACAAGACTGGATCCTTAAATTCCTCTTGCATAACCACTACTAGGTTTTATCACTGCAGAGTTGTATTTTACAGTTATTAAAAAATAACACTGAGGCATTCCAGGAGGAACAGTACTAACGTTTCCTTTCTTATGAAGTCATCAGACACACCAGCTTCCCAGTGACCCCTCCACTGTTTCACATGGTCAGCAAAACATTCACTTCTTTCTGAAATCCCCAAATGCTACATTAACCTGAGACCCTCTCAAGTGCCACAAATATGAGCTGACCAAAGGCAACACTTCCTCCACACCATGTGTGTGTGTCGTGATGCCCTCCTGTGTGATTAGAGCTGCAGCACTGCTGGCTGGAACTGCTATTTGCTTATTTACCTGTAAATGCTCCAGAAGCACCAAAGGAATTCACTAGCACCTCATATATCCCATGTAATCAGAACGGCTCATTCCCATGTCCAGTTTTAATCTGTGTTTCTAATTTGCAAGGGGAGAGCCTGAAATAAGGCATCTTGATGTTTTACCTCAGTTAGCATTTAACATTGTATTTATATTTTCCTTAAAGCACACTATTTGCATTAACTGCCAGGTATTAAAACTTGCTATTGCAGTCCTTTAACTAAGCTCATCACTCGTTTTACTAGTCAGTAGTTTGTATTGCATAGATGGACTTTTATCTCAGCCAGAGCATGTCCTAAAATAATTTACTCAAATTACCAAACTCTACATTTTTTTAATGGGTTGAAGTTGGAAAGATGTATAACATTTCTTAAGTTACTCATTTTTTTTTACTCATGATATTTAGCAGACTCCAGTGAAGGGAACTAAAACCGGGTTAAACTCAAATTACGAGGAGGCTGAACAGAGAGACTATTTTGTTATCCAACAACACTCCATGTTTAAAATTGAGGTAGCTTTCTTCCTTCACGAAGAAACCAAGCCTACTCTCTTTTACTTTTGCCCATTAATACTTTAAAACTAGAAGGTTTTTTTTCAGTTCTGTTCCTCTAACCCTTCATTAAAGAGGGGGAAATACTTTGTTAGAGAGGAAAATAACACTTTCCTATCCTTCCTTCACCCTGAGCCAGTGTTTCTTAACTGACTCCAGTGAGTTGATATGCCAAAATGATCAGTGTATTTGCATCTACAAAAGAAACTGCTATTGCCCAACATGTTTTACCCCCTCAGCTTGTACCTTAAAAGGTTTTACCACTATAATGGATTGCCTTTGATTAAAAAACTCAGCAGCAAGCATATCTATACAATATAAACTATTTCATTTTAGGCTTTCAAAACATTTGTCAAAATTTTTCATTTTAAAGTAAGGTAGAATAATTTTTTTTAAACTATAAGGTAAAATTTAGGAAAAGATCTTCTATTCTGCCTTTTTAGCCATCTTCTTACATACATTAAAAGACTGGTTATTTTTATATTTATCTGCTGTTAAACCCCTAGTTTCTAAATTCCATCAAAAATTGACTCACAGATCATTTAGGGTTCCTTAAGGTTTTACAGAGCTAAGTTTAAGGTGGCTTGGTTAATTTTAGTAAAAATTAGAGCTAAGAGGCAAAGAAACCCTGAACCCAGGGAATATTTGAAGATGTAAACACAGGTTCATCAGAAACTAAAGTTTATTTCAGAAAGACAGGAATGCTGCACTCCCGCTGGCAAGTGCCAGGAATCGAAACTGCCCCTGGTTTTATCTCCCCAGAGTCACATCAACACTGCCTTGGCAAAACACCCTCTCTGCTTAGCCAGTACCTGGGTCTCTGACAGGGCCCTGTGCTAAACTCCCAACGGGATGGCTCAGTTTTTTTCCCAGGGCATTATTTGGTTACCTGTCTGTCTTGTCTGTGTAAGAAACAGAGTAAAACCAGGGGAGATGAACTATGCCTTTCAGGAAAGCAGGCAGCTGTTCATGGCACGGTAACACAACACAGAACATGCCAGGGCACACGTTTGGATCTACTGCTTGTAGCTAAACTGCCCACCCAAGCCCTTTATCTCTCAGAGAGGATGTAGGAGTGAATTACAAACTAATTGAGCAGTGACACAGAACTTCTCAATATTTTTGGGTACTCAAGAACAGAACTGTTGTAAGCCAACAGTCAGTTGGACGAACCCATCTTTTCATTCCCATGCAAGTCAGCATGGTTACAAAACAAAGGTTTCTGAGCCCAGCTTTAGTCTTCAAGTGTGCTTGAGGAATGACACCAAACAAGATGATTGTTTCTTGTGGAGTAGGACTGAGAAGAAAAACTGCTGTGTCACTGAGGTTACTGCTCTGCACCACAAGAGAACTCAGTCTGTGCTATCTTAACTGCCAAGAACACAGTGACTCCACCAGCTTCCCATTGGCAACCCTCCCCTTAAATCCCATTACAAAGAGCTATGCCTAGTTACAAGCTCTAAGAACACCTTTGCTTTTTGAGCAGCTTCACGAAAAACAGGAAATAAAGCACCACCATGTCTTTAAAGAACTCAGCTGTTCAGCGTTTTTGTTGGCACCTAGAATATGCAGTATAAAAGGCACAGATCCTCACCCAACTCTAAGCTAGTTAACTTGGCTTCTGATTTAATAAGTCTTAACGTTGAATAACAAAATCTGAAGGATTTTAAGCATTACTGTTTCATTCACAACATGCATTTATCTGAAAGAGGCTTACTTCATTTTTACACTTCTTTCTTACAAACCTTTTAAGAAAAGGTCTGAAGCCTGTTTGAAGATACTCTCTCGGCCAGTGCTACCCTACTCACAGACAAAGTCTACAAGTGTTTTTACTTATCTGGAAGCTTTCTTTCTGCCTTCAAAATGAAGTAGTCCACTGCTGGTTTGCACGAGAATGGATGACCCAAAGCTTCATCCCATACTCACATGCTTACTAGCAGGTTGACTCTGAGGTAAAGATCCAGGGGCCAGCACTGGAGAGCTCGCAGGGCTACAAAGTTCTGGGAAGGGATTTGGGATGGCTGGCAAAGACGATGTTCTGAACTGCTGTTCTTCTTCTTGAAGACGCCTATAAACACAGAAGCACTAGGCATTAAGAGGAGCAAACTGGCATCACTAGACCTGGATCTCCTGCCCCAGCGTTTGTGATAACGACACTAAAGACAAGGAATCAAACCCACTCTTTTTCTAGACAGCTACTATACAGTTACAGCAACTGCTAGCACAAAGTAGGTAATTGCATGTGAAAAATGACCAGTCAGGCATCTTTGCTTGTTTTGTTGCTCATAATTTGATTACTTGGGTGAGTAACTGAGGTAACTGTGCAAATAAAATAAACAAAAATATCTGTCTGTACTCACTGTTGTAAGCACTAGATTACAAGCTTAAGCTCTGAGTGCCAGAAAGTCAGTAAAGCTCCTCCAAACCAATGTGACAGAGGAGAAAACAATGGCAGTCACTCAGAGCCAAATTCCAAGTGGATTTGAAAACAAGCATGTACCCCACTGTAAAGTTCTCTAAGCTGAGACTTAAACCAATATTGTCACCTCATTGTAATACCAGATTCTATCTCCAAGCAACTCAGCACTTCCTGGAGAAATGAAAATGCCAAGGCACGGCTTCAGCAATAAATTGGAATTACACCCTCCCACCTCAAGCCAGTTGTACAGTTACTGTTCAGACAAGTTTGCCTCTACTGAAATACGCCTTGTGAGTCTACCTACAACAGAGTTTCAATTTCCAGTTTACAATACACCTGCACTGCCCACACCAACAAAAGAAAAACTAAAACCTACCAGAAAAGCTGTAAGACCTATTCATGACCACACAGATGGCTTTTGGATTCTCTACTGCTAGGGCATCACCACTGAAGATGCAGTAGCTGACTGCAGCAGCTGGCTGCCCTTCAATGCCTAAGCAGAAGGCACCATCTAGTGGCAATGATGAAAGTTTCCAAATCAACCAACTCCTGGATTTGAAAGGCAAATCTTTAAAAACTCAGTTTGCTGTCATTTTTCCGCATGCCTTCAGCAAGCAGAGCCTCCTTAACAGAGCTGCCTGGGAGATAACTGCTGGGTTTGTCCCCCGCAGCATGTCCCACCCTGGGGACTCTCACTGTCTTTGCCTGTACCAGAACCTGGGGAACAACAAAATTTACCTGCTGTGAAATCTGCTCCACAGGTAGCTTTGCCCTGCAATTTAGTTGCCTTGGCGCTCCATGAATGAGTCTTACAGATCTGGGGGGTTGCAATAAATAGCAGGTTCCAACCATAACAATGAACTACACCAACAACTACTTGACCTGCTTCATTTTTTTTTTTGTACTCCCTATGTGTGCCGTTCCGTACAGCAAAAGGTAAAAGGACAGTATAAGTTTTCTTCAGACCAGTAGACATGTCATATCTGTGCAACAGTGTGCTGTACCACAAGTTTTTGACTGACCTCCCCTGTAAGTGGAACCACAGACTCAAAACAATTAGAAAGGTGTGGTTTCCTGAAGCTGGGAATTCTCTGTGCTGTGCTCTGCTGTGCCTGTACTGCTGCCAGTGCATCATTTACCTCATAACTGATACACACATAAACCTTTGTGCTCCTAGGAGACCACAGTCAATCACTCTGTTCTGGTGGCAAACAAGATGGGTCCAGATAACCCTGAAAAGAAGCTTCACTGTTATCTTCTTTGATGATAAACACAGGATGTTCTCGCGGGCACGGAAGCACAGATTTCAAAAATGGCAGAGTGTTCTCAAAATAAGAGTTGCTAAGTTTTTAAACACCAAAAATAATTTAAGTGTTTTGACTGCGATATTTACAAAACATCAACAGCCATAGTACTCCAGAGAGTACATCTTCTAGTACAGCCCTATTCGAGGTGAACTATGAAATACCTGTAGAACTGATGGCATTATCAGCTGACTTAGTCGCACTGCATACTACCCATTCAAATAGAAAAGCTGCCTGTCTTAAGCATACCATTCTTATAGGCAATACATCAGTGTAAAGAATTAGAGGCCACCCCTTCCACATGAGGAAGTTTTCTTTTATTATATTATTACTTTTTACTTCTTTAAGAGAAGACACTGTTAACTAGCAGCAAAGAAATTAATTTACCTACTTATGCTGACAGGAGCTCCTTTCCTTCTGCTGCCTAAAAAGATTTTAAGAACCTCTACATCACCAAGATGTCCACTTGAAGCCTGAATTCCAGTCCTCAGCCTTACAACAGGGGGACAACTTCAACACTTCTTTTTTTTTTTTGGTAATGACTCAGTGCACTCAAGTGAGGGAGTTGAAAGTGCTCTGGGAAGAACAGCTTTAACTAAAATGTGCTCCTTTTTTTTCTGTTGGTCTTAAACCATTCAGGAAACCTCCACAAAGAGAGAGGCACTTTCTGTATATCAAAAGTAGCTGAGCACACCCTCATCTACCTACACGATCTCTTATGTTTAATAAAACCTGTAAGCTGTCAGTAGACACCAGACTTGAGAGCACTGGTTTTAACAGTTTGGAAAAAAAAATCCAAATATGGATATAGTTTCTGCCAATTGCTACCAACGATACACTTCTACAAATCAGCTACTGCAGATACATCAAACCTTGACTAAAATAAGGGTGATAACACGCGGAAATATGATGTCCTTCACCTACTTAGTACATATTTCTATGCAAAAGTCTAGTCTAACACTACTCGGTTCCTTACCAAAGTGGATCTCCTGTTTTAAAATGTAGTTCTTTCGAAGCGAGCTCATGACAGCTTTTGGAAAAAGGAGGCGAGTGCCTTGTTCCTACCTGACTGCCATGATGCGCACTGGCTGGGAGCGCTGCACCTTCTGCCTCGGGGACAGGGGCTGCAGGGTGCCAGATCCCGAGGACGGCAGCTGGCTGCGGTTCAGCTGACCATTCTGAAGGAGCGGAGTGGTTTCCGACTGCATGCTGCATGTAGAGTATAAACTTTCAAATGAGGAATTCATGTCATTTACCAAAGCTTCCAGGTCCACATCGTCATCTGAAAGACAAAATAAAGGCAGTGTAACACATCAGGAAGTCCCAGGCAAAGGAAGTGTGGCAAGAGTAAAGACTAAATTTCAGTAAAATTATCACATAATTATTTAACCATGTTTTTACAGTGCAAATTATTATTGCAGAAATTATTTATTTATTTTGGAGCAGAAAACCACAACTAGTAAGAGCCAGCAATGGACACTTATTTTGTCTTCCTTGGTGAAAAGCTATGGACACAATAAATGTTACGGTATTTACTATATACATATATGTGCACGTGTGTGTATTGAACCAGAATTAGGTGGGATTTTTCATGATGACAATGCTAATGTGAAGCACCACTTCACTTACTGATAAACTGACATACATTTCCAAAGTGTATCACTTACAAATACCTCAGTTTGGCTTGTCAATGTTATCAAGTTCTGATTTTCTGACACTGTAACAAACACTTTGCAAGCCGAAATAATTTAGAAGAAAAAAGCCTGAGACAGTGCTGCAGTGCTGGAAGACGTCATTATACTAGTGATCATTACATCTTGCTAAAAATCCTACCATATTTTTGTGATATGGTATTTCGAAGGGCAGTCCAAAGATTTTCTTATAAAAAGATCTATTTGTATCCTTGCTCCTGCAGCATGATAGATAGACCTCCACCTTAAAGAGTACAAAGTAAATCAACCAAGGATGTGGTGTGGCTGACTGGAAGAACATCAGTCCCTAAAAAGGGCACCAACCTTTTTACATACAGCACCTTACCTCACTGTAAATAAGTAACTTGTGCTCAATCACTCCTCCTTAACGATCGTAATTACTCTGCAAGACAAGAGAACTCTTCGAGCCCTTTGCACTAACCACTCTGTGAACTCCTCTTGCAGAGCACTGTAATTACTCCCTAGCCACAAGTTACATCACTCCCTATCAAGAGTTCAGCGGGCTGATGAACACACACATTGATATCTGCTTCTGGTTACAGCACAGTCACTGCCTGAATAGCTACTCCTGACCCAACAGAGCTTTGTGCAGCCAAAAATGTGCCCTTATTTTCCAGCTGTACCAACTGGCCTGGCAAAACATACCATTGCTGCCTGCAAACTTCCTGTCTCACAAACCTCTTCATGACAGGGATAGAAAGTAGAGACAAGCGATGGAGCTGGTAAACACACAGTGCTATGCAGCTTAAACACACTGTATTTTCCAATATCCATTCTTTTGCCACGTTTTCTAGGTAAATGAACCATCAGAAGCAGTTATCCAGCCTTGCAACCAACTGCACTATTTTCTTTTAGATACCATTAATGATTTTGCACAAACATCACATTTCTTGGGGATATAATCTAAAAGAGCATCACTCAATTTCAGTCCACCAACAACATGCCTGGATAACCATAATGAGATCTGAACGTGGCATTTACATGGCAATTGTGTTGGGATGCTGATGACCTCATTTCTCAGCGCTGGGTGAGCGAAAGATCTGCTCAGAATTAAACAGGTGCTGGTCATGCCCCTACACCTGAGCTCCATTTAGTGACCTGAAATACCATGTTACACACTGAAAGCCAGAAGGCTCTTTATCCTAAAGTAACAGCCACTTAGCCCTCACTTAAAATGTACTCAAGAGGATTTCAAGGTTTGAACATGTGTCAAAAAAAAAAAAAGAAAAAAAAAAACAAAACACATCACCCCACAAACAGGTTTCTTCCTTTCATTTCTTTATGGTAATTTCCCTTCGTTTTTGTATTTAACAGCTACTACACTACTACTAAGACTCACCTTCACTAGGCTACACCACCTTCTCTCTATGTCAGCTAGTTCATGCATTTTCAACAATCTAAGCTTTGCTTTGCTTGGACAAAGTCTACAATAATTTTCTTGCTATTTTTAACGATCTTGAGACAGAGCTGCAATTTAAATTTCATTCCATCCTCCAGATTCTTATCCTATTTGGAGAGGACATATTGAAAACACTTCTTCAGCAATCACAAGAGAACCACAGGAGTAGGAGTATAAAGAGGGAGAGGCCGAATTACAAGGCTTTTAAATTTTATCATTCATCTAAAGTACCAGAAGACCAAGCTGTAGGGTGTCAGATGGCTGTCAAGTAAAAGCTTAGGGGTTGGATGTAGGAGACACAAAAGACAGACCCTGACCACAGAGACAGGGAGTAAATTACAACAACTAACAGCGATTGTTTAGCATGGTGAAAAGCAGAAAGCGAAGAAAGTTGAGGCATATATTCAGTGGAAGTCCATATGGCTTGGTCCCCAAGGGTGCTAATTTATTAACAATTTAGACAAAGCTATTAGCATGCAAGATCATTAAGTTTTCAGGTGATTGTAACATTGGAGGAATGATTAAGAGTCATCTCAAGCTATCCCTAAATAATCAAATAGTTGCAAAGGTGTCCTATGTACCCTAATATGCACAAAATGAGGTACTTCATGCAAAGCACTAAGCAAAACAAGTACATAGTTTAAAGCATTAAATTACCATTAGCAGGCTTTTAAGTATATCAATTACACACCTAAATTCAATTTCTAACAGGACAGGCACTGGCAAGGTGCATATAGAGATCTCCTAATAATACGTTGCACGGAAGTCCAGAATCTGGTTTCACTCCTCTGTCAACTCCTTTTCTCTGCGGGTGCAGCACTGTTAATAATAGCCCTCAGTCTTGCTATAAAACTTTTGCAGGAGCAAAAGATCCTTAAGAACCTTAAGCTTTTTGAAGACAAAGCCTGCAATCTTGAATTTCATACAGTTTCATCTCTATACAATGGCATTTACTACTAAATACCATTATGTTTTGGAGATTTCAGCATGATGCAATAGGAAACCTCACTGCTGTAGCCTACACCTTGGAAGTGCCAGCAGATGTCTCAGCCTGCCAAGTAATCCAGTATGTTACTGTGATGGCTCTCCACAGAGCTTAATTAAATAAAAATCAAATAAGCCCTCCACAGGATTTCTAACTGTTTCAACCACCTGCAGGTACACTCTTCAGAAGGGTATTTCATATATAGTGAAATCCTTCAAATTATATTTCTCTACCAACCAGTGAGATCCCACCTCCATCAAGACAATCCTAAGCAGAAAAAAAAAACCGTTGACAAAACTGTCTGTGAGAAAGCTAGCTGGTTAACAGCAAAATTTGCAAATCATTGGACTTTGAGTCAGCACAGCATCATGCCAGTCCTCTAAGTATGCACACACAAATTTTGTGAGCAACCTGAAAGAATCTAGCAGGCAGAGTTGCAGGTAGCTGAGGAGCCTCCAGCTCCCCAACTAACTTGCATACATGCACTTCCAGGGATAAAAAAGGATATTTTCCTTAATCTGCATTGAATTCTGCCATAAGATCAAGGAGTATGAAAGTGGACATTCAAGGTCTATTCTTCCACTTCAAATGAACATCCCAGAGGCTACTTACCCCTTCCGTGCACAAACATGCAAACAGCCCTTAGCTTTTGACTGACATTTTTAAAGAACACTTGCAAAACCTAGCTCTGACATACTTCTGGTGGTGGACAGGGTACTGGCAGTTTTGTAGGCTCTTCTGTGAGCAATGTTCTTTCCCAAATGAGGACCAAAGTGCACACACTGTCAGCTGTCTGAACTTCACTTTGTTTCTTTGCCCACAACTTGTTAAACTTTGGCTTTGTTCAGAAACCAGCTCCACTGGATGTTGCAAGTAATATTTTCGGTAAAGTAAATCATTATTTCAATTACAAGAAAAGATTTAAAAGTTCAATTCAAGGAAAGAGGAAAACCTTGTTTCAAAACTCTACTAAACTACTGAGCTAAACTATCATGCTCCACTAAAACAAAGTGCCTCGAATACATTTTTAATGTTTTTGAGCATAACATAGGAGGGATGATAATCCCTAAATCAGACCTGAGCAAACTTTAATCTGTGCTTAACCATGTCCCACTTGCCTTTCTGCTTCCAGGCCTTCTCTATCCTCTAGATCCTCATTTATTTACTTATTTTGGTAGTTGTTGGCCTTGACATGTTAAGCTCAGCTAACAAGACTAAGCAGGATCCCACTTATTCTGAAGCGACATAAAGCTGAAATGATCCCTGCTCATCTTCTGTGCCAGCCTCTCAAAGAAAGCAGGTATTTTCACAGCTGTCAAGGGGCTCATTGCATTGCAGAAATTCTGTTTACTGAAAAAAAGATGAACATGGAAAGAATCTCAGCTTCAGACTACAGACCAGGATGCATTTCATGTCTCTAAACGACAGTTCAGCAAAAAACCTTCCCTTTTACATATGGTCCACAGTTCACGGGGAACACTATGGAAAACATCACAGGACCTGAATTACTTTAGTGATTTAAGGGGCTTGCAAAAACATTTTATCTTAAAAAATAAATAATTTCTTTCTTATTTGCTCATTTTTGAATTTAATCATCCAGCATTAACCCTTGTTTCAGGACCCAGAGATAACTGATGCAAGAGCTACTAGCAATTCAGTAGAAGATTTATAAAAAACAATAGCACTTTTCTGTTGCCATGGAATTAAGTCTGATACTATATGAAGCCTAACAGCACATATATAAGCAAGTGTTTGATACAGTAAGGCAGCTGTTGACTGATCACCTATTCCTATTTGACAACCTAACACCAGCAATCAGTTCCCTAAAATGAGTTTCAGAGCCATCTTGACAAAACAAAAAAGCTAAGACATAACTAATATAAGAGTTCACTGAAGTTAGCTGGGTATAGGATACTATCCAAGTGGTTAGGAGCGCCCCCCCCCGCGCCAGTACACATGAATTAACCCTCAAGGAGACAGATGGAAACAGTGAAAGAAAAGGAACACACAGTTGCATATACCTTACCACCCTGCACTGATGATGCACTATGCAAGTCATAGGTGATACAGGGAAAATACATTTATAGTAAAATAAACAGAAGAATTTAACCAGATTTGGAAAAGGAAAAAAAAAAGACATATAAAATACTTGTGGTATCTACCTCAACATCCTGTTTCAAATCCTCTAAAACCGCATGTAAGTTATTCTGATTCATACTGGTGATGCAATTATGTTTTGCAAGGGTTTTGGCATTGTGGAAATCTCATGTTTTATGATCAAAAATGCAGGTAAGGATTACCACAGTGAGATGTGCATATAAACTCCTTTTATAAGACAACCCCTCATATTAAAGGGATCCCTTGCACAAGAGCACTGCAGCATGTCCCTCCAGTACCATGTCCAAATGCCACTTTGAAAAGACTTTTCAGAACCCTCAGTCACTAGAACTTTTTGAAAGTATACTATTACTGACCACACACAGTTGTAACCTTGCAAAAAGAAGACCATTCTAGGTAACACTCACACTCCTCTCTTACTTTCTCCCTCTGAGCATGTAACTATCCTCGCTACGTTTACACAAATGTCTCATATCCCTCCCTACTCTGATTTCAGCTTCCACTAATGCCATAGGCACCAGTTGATCTGCAATTTTTGTACAATTGGTATCCACAGCCCCCTACGGATGCATGTATTTAGTACTTGGCAGCTTCTCCACCTCTGAGAGACACATGCAACAGAAGGTGGATGATAATAAGCAGATCTCTTACAATTTTTAAAAAACCCCGCAGTGTCCTCGACAGTGATGCTACAGCTGAATGACACCCTCCGTTCCCAATAACAGCTTCAATTCTATGCAATCTCTCCCCTCCTGATTTCTTGAAAGCTCCAGATGGATGAGAAGCTTTGCACAAGAAACAAAAAGACAATATAAAAAAAACATTTGCAAACCCTATGCTTTCACACTGTTCTCCAGATCAGAGAAGGCTGTCAGACACAAGTATAAAAATATCAAGACTGCCTCAGTTGAACATTAGAAGCTTAGAGAGGTTTTTGTTCATTTCAAGTGAAAGCAGAAGACACAAACACAACTTTGTGTCCTAGAGGCATCACCATCTCCAGAGTGGCCACAGTCTGAATTAAAAATTACAAGCCTGAACTCCAAAACTTTATATACCCTGTAAGTCTCCTTATGGGCTTCTACACTGAAGACTCCTTTTCCTTATTGCATTCTAACATTCTTCAGCTTAAGTGAAATCCTCAATTTTGCACTGTAACTATGGTTGCTGGCCTACAAAATGTCACGTCAGTGCATGTGCAGCTTGCAAAATGCTAAATGGACCATGCCGTGGAGAGAAGGGCAAGAAATAGAGATGCTGGTTGGTAAAAGAGCATGAAATCGAGATGGGCATCTGTGCTCTTTGAGGACACTGAAGCACCACACAGAGAAATCAGCAGTGAACTTGTAACTGCTCCAGTATTCTCCAGGTAATTTTTAAATGCCACACATATCTATTCCTATTTCTGCCAGTAAGTCTGTGATGGCTAACGCCAAGTACACATACATTAATTACAGGTGCTGCAGAGAACTCTCTTTATTACTTCACACGTCTCTTCTAAAGGTTCATGGTTGGACTCCAGATATGTTCTTAAAACACACCTGATAGATTTCTTGAAATAGAAGGCAAACTAAACTGAACAAAATTAATGTTGCTAGGTAACAACTATAGGAATAAGTTACATATGAAAGGTGCTCATAAAAAACCAAAGCTTCAGCGAATAACAGGAGCAACTGGCTATAGGTGCCCTACAGCAGGAAGGAAAGAAGTTGTACACATGGATTAATGTATAAAATGAGTTTTAGGAATTCTCATAGAAAAAGATGGAAGGTTAAAAAAAGAAAAATTCAGTTCTCGTCCATTTCACACACCTAACGCTCGACATCCTAAAGAGTAAAGATGATGAAAGCCAGGCATTTGAGGGAAGGGAGGGTGGACAAGGAGGGTTTATTTGTTTAATTACAGGGACAAACTAAGGCAAAGCATGCCACTGATGGAGATTTTAATGGTTTTGCCCTTTGATGATGCTGCAATTATTCACAGACAACACTCAGAAGGACCTCCCAATGTACATGCTCCCATTTCTAACCCAAGGACCATAGAGTCAGGTTGGTCCTTTTGTGGAGTGGGTGGATGTTGGTTGCCTAGACAGACAATTGATGTAGGTGGGTTTCACCACCACCACTGCTGAACTCTTGCTTGACTCTATGGCATATGCAAGTGTTGAAGCACTAATGGCATCAGTATGAGAGAAGCGCTTGAAATCCAAGGAAAACATCTAAATCATCTAGAATTCTGATTACACACATTCCAACTGTAAGAGATGCAATTAAAATACATAAGTCATGGCCAGTCTCTTTTCCAGACTCCCACAGACCATTTAGAAAACAGAATTCCTGATACCTGTTTTCTCAAAGGAAATTTGCAGTTTTGGGGGGGGTTGAAGCAAAAAAGAAAGAATACCTTCCTTCCTAAAAAAAAACTCGGGTCAAAGTTTGAACCCAAAGTCAAAGAGGACACCAGCTGACACTCGGTGACTGCACGATGGGGCTGCCCACCCCCTGTTGGGGGAGCACACCCTCATCCAGCTATCGCTGATGATAGCAATCAGCTGGTGGCCTTTCAAAACCCTCTTTGCAGGCCAGTGCCTGCACAACCACTGCTGTATAGTAAATACTGAGTAAACACATCACTTAAAGCAGAATACCACATTAAGTAGACCTCTGGGAAACCATAATTCTTGAGCAGATTACAAAATCCAGTGAAAAGATTAATTTTCAAGTAACTGGTAACATCTGCAGTTTTTTTCCATGAACATGAGGTTCAGTGGTTTTCCTGTACCATTTTCTCATGTCACCTGGTTTTAGTTCATTAATTTAAGAAAAAGACTGATAAAGACATTTAAAAAGAAAGCATTTCTTTGTTTGGGTTTATCAAGACAAAGAAAACCCAAACCAGCCTCAGTTATCCGGATAGAAGCAGCACCACAGAAGGCAGAACGGCATATTCTTTCAGAGGCCAAACCTGGGGTTGGAGTTGGCTAATCCTCAAAAAACCCCCAAGGACAGAGCAGTTACATTGGTGAAGGAAGCAACACATCATAGGGTGCACAGGCCAGATGGATTTTCCCATCCCAAAAGGAGATTTGAACAGAAGGAAAGCTAAGCTTAAGTCATTGTGAGGAGTAGTCATGAACCTGTAGCCTTATTGTGGCTCACCTTTAACTCAGGACAAAAAAGAAAAGAAGGAGTGAACAGGAGACACAGACAGATCAGCTGACCCAGGGATTCTCCATCCCAGTCTTACCTTCCTGGTGAGGTTAACCGGATGCCTCACTCTCAATGCATTACCTCAACAGCAAAACTGAGAAAGCCCTGTCAGCATATCCTAAAACGATGATCATAGAAAGACTGTCACTTATCCTTCAAGAGGACATGGGTGGGGGAACACCTGGGCAGCAGAAGGGCTCCTGGCCTGTGCAGCCCATACAGAACAAACACAAAATCCACTGGAGCTTTTCAGAAAACAAGCAAACCCATGTTAACCTACTGAGCCATCAAGGAACTCACAAGTCAGAGCTCAGGAAGCACAATGTTGGGTGGCAATGCAAAGGTGAATTGAAATACTGTCAGCTGACCACATGGTAAATGCTTGACTGCATATTATATTAGACAGCCATATTTATGAGAGAGTGGCTTTAAGAAGATCTCCTGTACCAGTGAGAGCTGAAATGACACAGAAAAGGTCAGGTTTACTTGCATTTTTATTAAGATCACCTAGTTCTACATTAGAAACAGAATTAAAAGCTTTAAAATACCTAATAATTTTTTTTTATGTTTACATGAATAAAAATTATTTTCCCCAATTTGTTCTACCATTTCCGATATACAGATTTCTACTCATAGTGCTTCTCTAAAGTTTTATTTGTTTTATTCTTATTACCCATGTCAGAGAAAAAAAAAGAAAAAAGTGAGAATGCAAATCAAATATAGACAAATAACACTACTACACAAGTCACAGTTCAAAAGGAAGTTAAAAATTCACACAGATGAGAAAAGCTACACATGTCTCACAAATCTAAAGCTATTAAAGGCAAAGTTAAAAACAGTCAAAGCATCTATTGCTTTCCTTTAGGGAACCTGTGTTCTCCCTCCCTGATTAACCACCCTAATACCCAGCTGAGTAATCCCAGTTGAACAATCCTTACAAATCAATATAAGTACCACTGTGCGGGTTAGTCCCTCCCATCCTGCCAAGAAAGCCCAAGCTTTATCCCTGCTCCGGGAAACATCGTGCGTAACCTCCTAACGTGCTGCCAGAGCTCCAGCCAAAGCCCGCAGTGCCCTGCCTGCTCCAGCACCAGTGCTGGTTGCTGCTCCAAGACAGCACTGCCCAACTGCTTGGGGAAGTCCCCACCTGGCAGCCAGCAAACTCCAGGCTTCTTTGCATAGGGGGTTTCATGTCAAAGCCACTCGTCAACAACTTCAACAAAGCTTTCAAGTAAAAAGTGGTTGGATTGACACAGAAAGTCCATTAGCATTTCTCTTCAGGAAGTGATGGGTCTGCAGAGCTGGTGCTGAAGCATTATTATTATTATTGTTGCTGTTATTTTTATTATTATTATTAAGTTAGGCGTGTCCCTCATCACCTGATACCCGAGCTAACCTTTACTCCGACTAAGGTTAAACCATGAGTTTTAAATTTTGCTTCGAACAGGTTTGTTGCTGGCTTAGAAAGCATGTTTGAAGATGTAATATAAGTTCCAAAAGTTGCACACAGCAATTAATGAATCAGCTATTCCTCCAGGTTAATTAAATATTGCGTTTTCAGCATATAATAGTTACCTAGCTATGACCAATGGACTTACAAAGCAGACAACAGGAATATTTCATATTTAAGGTACTTCTTGTCAAACTTAACAGAATCAAAGTCATATGAAAAAGTAAAATGTTTAAACACCAGGGTAATTTTGGTTTCTTTTTATCAGTTGCTTTAATAGTTTAGTATTAACTACAATTGTCTTTTTGGTAAATTATCTACAAGAGACTAAACTGGGGGAGAGTTGTTTGGAATTGCAACACTGCATAAAAAAAGCTTCCTTTAAGAACCTCTTGGGGGTTAAAATGAATTTACTTGTAGAACATTAGAAATTGCCTCTGACTCGGCTTTTAAACCTGGTACCTGACAAATTATGATGAGCAAGCCTGACTACCTTAGCTTCACTTCAGAGACAGAGGCAGCTGCCATCCAGATATAATCATTGCCTCTTATTGCCTAGGCAGCACCTCGATATAAGCTTTCCCTACATTTCTTTGCTATACTAAAGGAGCAGCATTTTGGGGCATGCATTAATTTCATCTGCACACAGATACACTGTCCCCGAATCAGGCATCTATTTTAGGCTCTTCTTTCAGGCAAGCTGAGCAGTTGCTTCTGAAAAAGCTTGTCCTTTGGGGTGCAGAACAAGGAGATCTCCCCAGGCCTTGCCAGCAAAGGGTGGATAATTTCTGAGGAATTATTGCTGTAACGAAGCATGAACCTCCACTGCGTGAGAAGGGAACGCCACAGTCCTGCCACACGGATCCCCAGATGGCAAAGCATATTGCTGCAGTCTCATCCCAAATGGCGGTGTGGAGCCACTGCTGAAGGTGTCTGTACCCCACTCCGCTCAGGAGGAAAACAGTCATCTATAAAAGCTCTGTGATGCCTCCCCCTGCCATGACTTCATTGATTCCAAGAGCTCCCGTTAGTCAACCTGTTTTGGTTTTTTTTTAACATAAAATAACAACCAAAAAAACCCCAGCCCCAATCAAGGAATACGCCACCAACAACAACCCTGAGACCAGCAACAACGCAAAAGAACGAGTAATCTACGTTTACCATTCAAAACTTCACAGAAAATCAGTAACATCAGCCTAACTTTATTTAGGCCTAAGAAAACCAAAAATGTGCTAATGTTTCTTCTGAACTCACCAAAACCAGTTTCTTTTTTTTCATTCAGCTAGGCAAAGCCTGGTCCTTCACGATACAAATCCTACAGGTAAGCTGCACTGGCGAAAATCAGTCACGATCAGGCTCACTCAGAGGCGAAAGCTGCAGGTATGCTACGCAGAAGACACATCGCAGCTCGGCGTGAATCAAAACAAACTTGTCCATTATGCCCGTTTTCCTTCTGAGATCCACGTGCCTGGTTTCACAAGCTGTGTGCATTCCCGGTTCAGGTACGCAGGGCGTACCCCGCAATTTTGGGAAACCAGCCTGCTGCTCTTCTCCATCTAGTCGGTGTTCGTGGAGCCCAATCCCCTGCCTAGACCCAGCTCCTTGCACGCCCACAGAACAAGGCTGGAAGCAGGACACAAGATATTTTCCCTCAAGGGTACTCTGTTAACAGACCATCGCTTCTCATGAGGCTGTCTCCACTTCCTTTACCCCACATGACAAGGATGTCACCGGCACGCTCAAACGAGCTTGCAAGGCGCCAATGTCCTGCACTGCGCTGCTTTAACTCACCCCCACCACTCCTCTTAGGAGAGACGCCCCAAAAACCTGTGGACACAGGGTCAATGTTCTCAAGAGGTGAGACAACCTGCTCACCTCGCTGTGTCTCACGTCTGAAATACAGCCCAGAAAAGCAGAGAAGACTGGTTTGCTCCGCCAAAAGCACGCCCACGTATTTACAGACCTAGAAAGCCTTAGACCTAGAAAGAGGCAATGCGTCAACAGGACAGAGCTCAAGGTAGGCCAGAAGTGTTGCTGTAAAGCCTGAAGGCTCTGAAGGACTTCTCTCAGTGGCTTTTTAACAAAGTCAGCACCTCCAGGTTAGCCACCATGGGAGTAATACCCACGGGTGTCCCAGCAGCAAGCTTTCCCAGCTTCAGTTCCCTGACCAAATGACTCATCAGTGATGCTACCCTAGGCTCAGAGGTGACCTGTATTCGGACTTCAGTATATTCCACATTCTCCCTCTGATGCGTATTTTTTCTGCCTAGGCTCTAAAACGCATTGTCGTCTTCTGAAGGATACTTATGGTTATTCTGAAGCCTAAAAGCTACCTACCTGTAGTCACCGTGCTCATCACCCACTTGTCTGTGAGTCGCAGACCTTGCAACTTAAAAACCCATCATCTGCAGCACTTCAGATTTCAGAGAGACTTGGAAGACTCTATTATGCCTGAGCTCTCCAAGATTTTTCAACCACTTAAGGACAAACCACAAAAACATACACAAAAACAGTAATTCCCTTTTGCTCTTGAACAGCAGCAAGCTCGCAAATTAATTCCAAAGATAAACAAAAAAATTAGCAGCCCCCATAAAGCCTTGTTTTATATATAAACTTATTACCATCCTAGCTTATAAAAATTTAGAAGTGCATGCACATGTAAATTCTCGAGCAAGGTGTGCTAAGTAGGAGGGTTAACAAGGCACAGCCAGTACAAGACGCCCCAGCGCAGTTACAGATCCACTCAGACAGTGGTGCTGTAACACACCCTAACATCGCATGGCTCCCAGCCTCGCCTTGGACATGGCACAAATTGCAGGCAATCTTGATTTGGACAGAAAGACTTAAATATTGTTACTGCAATCCTAACACCATTAATGAAATTACATACTAATTGCTTTGGTCAGTAGCACCTTATATAGTTTAATTACTTAAGCAGCTGCTTGCTGTTAAGAACTCCAAATTTAGCTACATCTCATGCTATATTTTGAAAGGGTTTTTTTTGTTTAGCTGGTTTGCCCCATTTAACTCTGGCTTTTTTTTTTTAGCTGAAAATGCAACTAGCTTGACAGAATCTTGTCCTTAATAGGCACAAAGAAACTTAGAAAATGTAACAAATTCAGATTGATCTTCCTCTTGAAGCTTCTTGGCTTTAAGGAAAGTGCTGCAACCTTTTTCAACCTCAGTGCAAGAATGTCAGCTCCTTTGATGCATTTCTCAAGTATCCTCACATGACACAGCTTGCTGAAGTGCTGTCATGAACCACTTGCGGCATAATGTTTACATAAAGGCAGAAATAAATACTGTGCCGCTTATCACAGTCAGGTAAGCTGAAAGACAGTGATGACTGAAGCTTATTGTTACAATGCTGCACTGTGGTAAAAAGATTTTAGTGCAGAACTGACGTCAAATTACAACAGAGTTGTTTTTCTACAGATTTTCCTTATTTTATTGAGCTATGGAATTTGGGGGGTTTTCTCCCCTCCTCATTATGTGAGCTTAAAACAAGTCTCAAGCTTGCTATATCTGCTTTATAGACAAAGTAAGAAGTCAGAGTTACAGAAATGTACTATTCTAGTTCATTTTGGGACAGCCTTAACATGACAATTTTTGTCAAAGCTACAGGCACAATAAATTATGCAAGACTACTATATTATCTTTTGCTATTTTACTCCCCTTTAAAAAATTCAAAAGCATTCTCTTCGGTACGACAACATATCTTCAGTGATGTTCCTCAATCTTTTCTTAGATGGACCTGAAGACCATCTGACTAGAAAAGCAAACAAACAAACAAGCACAGACTTTGTTTCCTTATTTGACAAATTCACCACTTAAAGCACAAGCCAAGGCAGCTGCAGCATAACATCAGACCGTATAGTTACCTAAAAGTATTTTTAATCCTTAGTAGTAAAAGATAAATGAAGGTTCTTTCTCTTTTCTGATGTGTTTATGCACCTGAAAATACTTAACTCTAACCATAAAATTAATAAAACACCAACATATGGTCTCAGAACAGGAAAGACCTGCACTAAGAGCTTCTGCACCAAGTAAAGCACTAGAAACCACTTCAAAGTTTCCTCCATCTCCAACAGTCCTCCAAAGCAGACAGTCCACATGGGCTTCCCTTCAACTTGCAGTGAACTAATTTTGAGAGTTATCTTGCTGAAGAGCAACACCTTCTTTTGTACTTTACTCAAACTGATTTCAGAGTCTTACTGTCTTCCTCTTTCACCACAGTAGGGTACCATTTCACTGAGAGCTACTTATGCTCTTTTCTACCCTTCAACAATTAACCTCTCTAGCGTCCACTCTGTCAACAACATCCCCCAATTCTGCCCTCATTAGCAAGTCTGTCTGTTGGCCCCTCAAAACTGAGGATGCACTACAAGACTCTGTCTTCCCACATGCTTTCAACAAAATGCATTTTATATAGGTCTGCACATTTGCCTGAAATACAAGGAAAGGTTGCAAACAACCAGTTCAATAGAAATTACTCCACATTTCTACTGTTTTTCCTGTTAAAATAGCTGTATTTCTTGCCCAGTATAAATGTCTAAGAATGCTTTTATTGCTGCATTTCATTTCACTTGTCAAACCAGAATAAACTTCCTTCAGAGAAAGTGGGTTTTTGCTATTACAAATACATTAGGAAGTGTGCCAGCGTAGCTGTACCACCAAACCCCTGGGAGACACCAGACCCAGGGGAAAGCAAATGGTCTGAGAACATCTCTTTTCAGGGCAAAGTCATCCACATTGAGATCACCAAGTCTTCTTGCTCAAACACCCTCACTGTAAGAAAGGAGGCATTCACCCCAGTCATGCCTTCAGCAAATTTCTCTGATCATCTCAGTTTGCCTTGGAGCCAAGAATCTGCCAGATTCATCTCTACACTTGCTCTTCAGAAAGAGATCTCTCTGCTTTGTGTTTCACCAGCATAACACAGCAGGAGACATGTATCCTGGCCCAAAAAGCTCTGCACTATTGCCATAGGGAGGAAGGGTTGAGAGTTTTTTTTCTTTGTTTTGCTTTGTTTAGTCATTTTCTTAAACAGAAAGTTTATAGAGATACACAATGGTAGAAAGATATTAACACAAACATAAATACTGTATTAGTAGACATTTTGGCTCCTACAGTAATGAAAACAAATTAGATCTCTTTCAATAGCTTCATTTCAGCAACATACTAAAACCATCTTAAAGAATCTCCATGGATTTTCACTATGCTTTATGCCTCAAGTGTTTTTAACTTATCTCTTTATCTCACATTTAGCGCTTTTTTTTTTTTTTTTTAAAGTACATGTTCCAATGTCATCTGGCAAGTCTGGTCACTGCTCTCAGCCTTAATTTCAACCCCCACATGCACAAAGCTTCAAGTACCCTTCAGCTTAATTCACTGACTTCCTCCCTACTGTGAGTCAAGAATTATGCACCATCAATCAAAGCACATTTATAGCACTTAGAAGCTGCATCGTCTCTCATCACTCCCGTGTCATAGGCTGCATACACACAAGTCAATTTACAAAAAGGCTACCTCTCATACCAAAGTCCTATCCTGTGGTTTACCCAATGTATTAGGACACCATCTCACACATGTTCACATTTCAGTCTTGACTTCATCTCTTCAGAACTGGCTCTTGACTTAATACCAAGAACAAAGCTGAAGTGAGACTTCACCTTCAACAAGAGCACGCACGCTACTAAGCAGATCTCAACCACACGTTTGACAGAAGTTCTGCAATAGCAATATCCTCATTTTGCTGATGGGGAAAATGCAGGTAGACATCCACAGTGATTTGTTTCATTCCATGAA
Source organism: Oreocharis arfaki (assembly GCA_013398015.1). Lineage (NCBI taxonomy): Eukaryota > Metazoa > Chordata > Aves > Passeriformes > Paramythiidae > Oreocharis > Oreocharis arfaki. The sequence goes on from VZRR01002322.1 coordinate 763,661, forward strand.
GAAGCTGATTTGTCGAATGAGCGCTTCTCACTCTTTGCCCTGCTCCACACAGGCACAGTGGCCAACCCCAACAAGCGTTTCCCAGCTTCTACACGGAGGGGGCTGTGGGCTGTGGAGTGGAGAGCCCATGGCTGCTTTGGCATGCTCATGTAAAGAAACACACACCCTGCCATGAATCCTGCAGTACAGTTATTCTGGGCAGCTCATGGATGCCTGAGTCATAGCTACCACCACACGGGAGCCAGGTCTGCTGCTGCCATCATTACCTGCTACAGTTTGCAACCACTCTTTCCCATCTGTGCCTAAGAGTGCGCACAACCCCACAGCACAGGCTATGGACATTTGTTACTCCATGCAGCTTCCAAAAGGAGTGAAAAATAACCATCCCCCGCCCAACAAGGACCCTGCTACCTATAAAGCTGCTAGCCAGCCCAAGGTCAATCATATTCTTTCAGCAAGGACTGGCTGTAAATACAAGCAGGATACTCCTCAGAGATGCAGAGCTTACAGAATGAACCACAAAGTTCCTGTAACCGAAGCCTGTGCCATTTTACACTCTTCTTGCTATCTGAAGTCTGACTTCATTCATGAATCTTTAATCATTTTTTAAACATAGAAAATCAAGTTGATACTTAAATAAACATAACTCTGCCACTAAGAAAGCCTACTTTCGCATTCACCCAAAACCACGGAAATTTATTAGCCATGTATTTTTAGTGACATCCTTTTTTTTTTTCATATACCACACTATATGTTCTTTTTGACATAACTAAGTTAAAGTATATTTGCTGATACAGACCATGAGTGAATTCCAGAGTAATTTGTTTGTCTCAACTAAAAGATATATGTTCCCATGCTGGAAAAATCTTAAAATCTTCAGTCCTCAACTTCCCAGTCATCTGGCAGAACCAGTCTTTATTTTATACACAGATTAGAAAAGACATTTCTAAGAAAGAGCATGTTTAAGCTATAACTTGAACTGGGCATTTTCCTGCCAGCCATACAATGTGTTACATCTTTATGCGACAGTCCCATTTTTCTAGTACGTAAGCTCCTGAAAATTGTTTTAAATATGCAGAAAAGGATACTAAAACCTTAAACCAATTCTATACTTCTTCAGACTGCTTAACCTAAATTTGCTACAATACTGCCAGCCAACTTTTAAAATCCATTCAATTTTTAAGCAACAAGGCCAACTTTTGTTTAGCATTTATAATTCTTTCTCTCATTAAGACCAACTAACAAGTGAAAAGGAGGAGCACGAAGTTGTTGAATCATAAGTAATCCTAAAGCAACAGAAGCCTTTGCCAGGAGTACTGTGGTATCAGAAATATGCCCCATTTCACTATTGCAAACAAGTCTTACCTCATCCTCGTTCTATTTCTTACCCCTCAAAATGTTACAGAGATAGACATCGTTTGGTTATTTTTTTATTTAGTAATTTTTAGTTCTTAAACGAGAAGCAAAGCGAATTTCTCTATCCATTTCTAAGATGATAAAAGCTCTGCTTTAAAGATGAAGCTCACAAAAAAGTAAATTAACTCATACTTTTCTTCACCTGAGGCACTAGAAAGAAGAGGCAGAAACCAAAGGTTAGGACATTTATTAGGACAAACAATGAAAGGAAACTAGAGCTGTACTGCCTGTTCTCCACCCCTCTCACTTCTTTGACAGAGACCAAAAATATAACTTCGAAGGTCAGGGGAAAACAAAAATCCAAAACTTGGATACACATCTCCCAGAACTGTTTGCAGACAAGAGGGCCACCCTGTGTCAGCTATTAAAAATTACCTGCATCACAAGAGAGATCAAAAATGCATGGCTGGTCAGAGACAGAACAAAAATCAGTTCAGTGTGCTTTAAACAGGGGTGGGAGTAAATCAGGACTTAATCTGGTTACATGGATTTCATTTTGGAAAAAAAAAAAAATCTGATTCCAAAATTGTTAAATGTATAGGTGAACTAAGGCTGTTAAAAGGTTTCTTGCAAAGATGAAGTCCAGCCAATGTCAACTCAGGGAGCAGTTTCTGGCATTACATTTTCCCCTACTTCACCATACCACCGCTACCACACTCTTGGAAATCAGTCTCATAGAAAATGGGGTCCATTTTCCCCCATCACGTTCAGAAAGCACAGAGGCACACTTAACACTGTGCTCTTGAGAAATTTGTCTGCTTTTACCAAAGCAGAGAGATTTAAAAAATAAAATAGCCTCCCCTCAACAGTCACAGTGATTTCAAACATTCCATGTGCTGCAGATAAATGGCAATCAGTTTCTGACAGATGATACTCTTAAAAGTCTGAATAAGCAGAATAGATTTATTTCAGACTTGAACACACAGTCATGAAACCAGATTAAAGCCCTAGAGCTTTCCATGTAATCAGATACTGAAAGTCAGTTCTCTCTCCATTAAAGATGACCTTGCATAGTGACATTGTACTTTTATCTCAAAAATTAGAGATACTTCTTAAAAGATTATTTTCGAAATATATAACAGATAGTATAGCTGCAGTGAGTATGGATTGTTTCCATCTCTAAATATACCCTTCCCCTTACACGTCAAATTGCCTTTGAAACTTAGAATTTGATTTTGGTTAAGGTGTCAGAATTCAAAGCTAATATTCTGATGTTGCAGAGATACTGCTTTTACTGAACAACTGCCATTGTTACGGCATGATTAAAAGCCAGGCTACGTAATAAATCAACTTTCTTAGCTGGAAAGCTTATTAGTACTGAGACTATTTTAAGTGCCCACAGCTATGTTTTGACATTTGGCTATAACACCTTCACTGAAAGGTTCAAAAGCTTCTTACATAAAGCTAAATACACTTAAAACATTCCTCCTAACAGGGAATATGCAAAACCCAAGAACGTGAAGGAAGAGGGTGTAGTGGCACAGGCAAGAATTCAACTCAGCCACGTTAAAAATGTCATCCAGAAGCTATCAAAAGAGCCTGTGTTGATATTATTAATTTCCATCCTTTTGCTCTAACATATTGACAGTAGAAATTTAATCAGAGTACAAAAGAAAACATAGAAGCAATACAGTTATGCCAGAGAACATATGAGCTCATCCCAAGATTTTACAGTTAACTTGCATTGATTAAATTAGGAGAGGATATTTCAGATCACTAAGCTCAATTTTGGTCCACTAACTCAAATGGAAGAAATAAGCTGCCTAGGAGGCAGAGGAAGACCTGGGATCAGAAGTGCCCCAATACCTGTGGGATAGTCTAAATAAGCATATAAAATGATTTTTAAAATAGTGAAATCTATCACATTTGGCTGCTTTAGCAATGGAATGGTGCAATTTGCAAAGCAAATACACTTACCGAGGAGAGAGTGCACCATCCTTGGGATAATAGACTTTTTTTCCCCCTCACAAAAGACATGAAATAAACATGCAATAAACGAGCTCAGCTCTCTACCTGGGAGAAACACCTCATCACGAGGTAGATATTGAACCACTGGTTTCCCTCAGATATATGAACTTCCCCAAGCACACCATTTCACACAGATGTGTCAGACCCTCATGCCTGGAACATCATCATCCCCATGAAGGGCCTTGCAGGCTGCTTCCCTCCAGGAGCCCTCTCTCAGCCCGGGCAAGGCGCTCTCCTCTCCCAGGGAGCCACCAGCCAGGCTGTGGCACCAGGCTGCCCGCACACGGGTGCCTGCTCAGCAAGGGGCCGGGTGACCCAACACAACTGGAGTAGTGGCAGTGGCACAGAAAATGTTTGTGCCGCCGATGGCATCACCTCGCGGATGAAAACGTGATGTGAACGTCGGCCTCGTGCGAACGGAGCAGATACTCCCAACAGACCAGGGTGTTTAGGCACCCACCCACGGCACCCCAGCCCCTCACCAAGAGCCCCCACATCGTGCCGCTGCCCTGAGCCATCCTGCAGCACAGGGAGGAGGTTTTCCACGAGATGCCCCCGAGTGCGCACCCACCGACAAAGAGAGAGGGCATCCCATGCTGCCTCTTGCACTACCCAGCCAAAGGATGCAAAAGGAACAGATAGATTTGCTCTGCTTCAGTGGCAGCACGAAATGCACATACTTTAATATTAAAGACAAAAGTGAATTAAGAAAGACATTTGATTTTACAATTGATTTTGCAGTGTCTCTCCCTATTTGATTTGTGGTGAGTTTCTTAAAGAGCCGCTGCCGCAGGCTTATGCGGGTACTAAGCTAACTTGCTTTCAAGGAGGTAACACAGAAGGGGTGAGGGAGGTAAATGTCCTCTTTTTCTGAGACAGATCTGTAAAGAAGCAAGAGAAGCTCATCACCCAGATGCCCAGTTTACACCTTCCCCTCCCAAAGCCTTAGACAAGAATCTAACAATAAGAAAGGAGCTTCTAATTACCCTGAATTCACACTTGGTGAATCTACTCCCCTCTGTGCCATGGTAACTGCAGATACAAATCTTGAAAGAGAAGGTGGAGGAACACCTATCTGCAGTATAAAAAAATCCCAAGCCACTATTTTCAGATGTCATACACCCATACAGCTTCAGTCCCTGAGGGATGAGTATGGTATGTCATGGACTACCTCAAGCAAGGAACCCAACTTCCCAGTCCAGCTCCACTTGCTCTTCCAATGCAACTGCTCTGTCCCAGCAGCCATCTTCCCCTCCAGCACAGCAAGGAGGTCATTGCACACCTGGTAATAATTTTACCATTCTTCCATAGACCACAGCATAAAAAAAAAAAAAAAAAAAAAAAGGTTAAAAATAATTTTTAATATTGTAGTACTTCTTGGTTTGGCTTACTTAAAATTCTTACTTTTTTCTACATCTGAACTTGCAAAACTTCCAATGAACAGAGTCCCCAAGGCAAATCCTATACAAACAAGACAGTGGGCTCCCTCCCTGCACTGAATCCTGCTTTGTCAGAGAAATTCAACAGATTGATACACTGAATCCTGAGAATATAAACAGGCTTAAAATACCATGCTTGTCAACTATGAAATATTACAGTGCTTTTTTATTCATATTAGGTGGCTTCAGATGAACACAATTAATTTTAAATATGTCCTAAACCAAAGATTTGCAAGCTGATACACGAAAAATAAAGTAAAAAATAAAATTAAAAAATACAATAAAAATTAAAGAAAATACATCAGTTACCTACAAATGCTTTTCTTTGAATATGCAACAGTTTAAATAATTTTTTGTCTGTTTCTTCTCATTTCAGTGTTTTCACTCAATCTTCATTATATTATGTACAGAGTCTTCCAGATAAACTCAGTCAGTTCATCTGTGTTCTGTAGCTGGCTGCAAATGTCTGAAGCAATCTGTACTAAACACCAATCTACTCTGTCTTCTCTTTTCATAATTTTTTTTCAGAGTTCTGTCAGCCCAAGGGTTTAGAAACTTATCTAATGAGGGAAGTTAAACTTCTACACAGCTATTACGGGTGCCCTCCTAGTAGCTGTGCTAACAAGATTCATCACCAAATATAAATGGAAGCATTCTCCAAAAGAAGACAAAGGTACTGTAATGAGCTAGGCAGGAAGCAGGGCCTCCGCTCTCTGCGTAAGATTAGTCAGTGTAAATCATTTTGGCACTAATGGTGGTTTTTTTCTAAGGCTGGACAATGACAACAACATTTATACAAAGCACGAGAATTCATGAATGTCTGGCAGTATTGTCTCCGAAATACAAACAATGTTTGTTTTTCATTCTACACTTTCAATTCAGTACCAGCTGGATTCTGCAAAAAACATGGGTTAGTTCTGATACACCAGATAACCAACTCATCCCAGTCAGATCCCACAACTGAAGCATTTCAGAAGCAGCACTGACTGTTACTAAACACACTCCTCCTTAGCTACGGAATGAGTAACAACATTGCCTCAACCTCCCGTGCCTATCCTGAGGCAAATACAAAAGAAAATTTACTAAAAGCAAGTAATAACAACAGTGGTGGAGAAAAAGAGTGCTACATAGTATTATTTCTCTGGGCTAAATCTTAGGCACTGTAATACTTCGCCTACACCCATGCTCATTCAAAAGTCTGCCAGTATTTACATGGGCTTGCATTTTTTGTACCCAGGACTGTTGCAGTGTGCTAGGAGGGAAGTTTCCACCATGCTGACATTTACTGTCTCTATAAAAATTAATATATTAGTGACTAGCCAGCGAGGTACAGGACAGCATCCACCTCAAGAGTCAGCTGCAGTATGATGCAAGCTGGCAGATGCCCTGGATCCCCTCCAGTTTCACTGAGAGCCAAGTGGTCTGTACATACAGGCAGGAAATCTAATGCCCACCCAATACACAACCAAAGCATATTCATTGTCTCACTAGAGGCAAGACTTCCTACCACGGCCAGCCAAGAAAGACCAAAGGCTGTTGACAAAGGACAGCTGTTGGCTAAAACAACTCTTATCACCATTTCCTTTCTGCTGCTGAAGCCACCTGGCTGTGGAGCCAGAGGTACCACAAGGTTCAGCTCAGCTCTGCAAACTGCAGCGACAAAAAGCATCAAGTCCAACAAGAGCTGAGAGCACCTTGAGAAAGGAAGCCTTTGTGTGAATGCACTAATAAAAGGAGGATAAATCTTTCATCACAGACCCACGGCAAAACATATTTGCACAGAAACTGAAAATCATCCCACGAGTATATACATACAGAAAGTGCCAGAACTGAATGTATAATACTTCCACTAAAAGGCAAGGTGACAGAATGTACCTTATTTATGCCTGGCTTTAAAATTCTGAATAAGAAGTAGCTATGCAATCTCAAACAGTACATGTCAAGTACCAATAAAAAGTACTGCCCATAAACTTCACATCTGGGACTGGAGCTGGCAGTATTTGCTGCCTGCTAGAAAAACAAACAGAAAAAATGAGCTCCAAAATATGCATCAGCAAAGAAGATCCCAGAAGTACAGAGCAAGAAGAGAAATAGCACTGGAATGGCAGGCAGGTTAAATCCCCCCCAAAGTCCAAGAGTCAACAAATTCTGTTGAGCTTACAGTTTTCTGTAGCATAGTGTATCTTACCATCATAATTCATATGGCAAAGCTCTTCCACTGTAGCACAAGCAAATCTATATGATAGCTTTGTGTTGCTGATGAGGCACACTCAAGGTTAAATTTGGCAGCATCACAGAGCAGCCAAGAGGAACAGAGGCTGCACTGCCAGAGTAGTTGCAGAGAGAAGAGAATCAGCAGCATCCTTTGGGAAGGGTCAAGGGAGAACAAATGCTGGAGCTTGTCACCTCTATGGACGGCCTCTAAATGGCATCCCTGTGTGAATGCAAAGGTTGGAACTAAAGTCACTGCTATGGTCCCCAGCTCTGCCTCTCACTGCTGGACAGAGCACAAATACTGTCGGCTGCACACTGCAGAAAACTTGTCATTGCAAAATTTTAAACATTTGTGACTGCTGAATCTTTTGCAAAGTGAGAAGGAAAAAATTTAAAAAAAAAACAATCACCTCCTCCTAAGCATGGTCTCACTTCCTCTTGGTGTTTTTGAAGATGGTAAATAATTATTTTGTTTGTTTCTTCACCTGCTACCTTTTCCTCTTCAGAAAAGCCACATAGTTTAGACATATTTTTCTTCTCCAAGCCTAGAGGCTTTACTACAGCTTCTGGAAAGACTGTTCCAGAAATACTTAGACTTGCCAGTTATTAAATGACAAATCCTGGCTGGCTGTTCTTAACTTTCTCTAACTTTTAATAGGTATCTGAAGCATATCTGTTCCTTTACATTAGTGGATACTATTACTGTTCAGCAACAGAACTTGTTCTTTCCTATTACATTTGACTTATGAAGTAGCTTATGGAGAATATAGGAAAGACATCATAGTTCCCACTCTTTGCCTTTAGTACCTTTACAAAACTTGCCCAATTAGCAGAATAATTGAAAAGTGAGTACTAGATAATGGCTTAGATATAAAAACACTTATTGTTAAAGTAAGCAAGTTTATTAACATACCTACACATAAGCAGTTATTTAACTATTTCTAGGAAAAAATACTATTCCATCTGCACTCAATTTTGCACATCAGTTTTGTACGAAACCTTCCTTTTCTAAAGACTCCTCGCACTACAGAAGTATCTTCTGCTCCCCAATCTTTACAAGATACTCTTTTGAAAGAAGAAGCTGAAGAGTTATAAAGCATCTGCTTGTGTAAAAATGGTGATTCAGCAGGAAACACGTACTTGAAATACCCTTCACAAGAAAGGGCTTATTCACACAGGGACAGTTGGCAGGGCTATCTCAGTCTCCACTTGAATGCTCTTTTTCCAGTTTGTGTTAAAGGGATTCAGATGCCTGGGAAGAAGCTAATCACCATTTTTATAGGCTGTGGAAAGCAGTCTTGGTTCAGAATTGCAGGTGCTTGTACCAAAAGCTCTCCCAGTGAAAAGCAAAGGACCACAAGTTAATGTTCAACAGAAACTGGCAAATCTGCTGCGCTCGATGAGCAATGTGGTCAGGTGTGAACTGCAAGTGCACACATAAAACAACGCAACAACTACGGCTGCTCAAAGTTCAGCTGCAGCCTTTAACGCACAAAACGCTCAAGAGGGAAAGGCAGAGAGCACCTAACACAGGAATTATTTTAGTCAATTCTAATCCTTCCGCAACTTTTGCTCATGCCAGTCACAGGAAGCTTTAGGCCTCCTAATAGGTATATGCTTAAGTCAGCAAGTAATGTTGCATATAACTGGAAGCAAAAATCACCATAGTCTGTTGCAAACGTCTTTATCAGCAACATAATCGAGGCATACCACCAAACATTAATTTGCAGTCATTCTGCAAGTTGCTTCTGGATACAGGTTTACTCTTCTAAGTACTCTTCTTCAGCATCAATGCCAGCAAGGCTTTAACAGAAATTCATGGACAATGAAGTTATCCATAAGAGTAAGAAAAAACAAGGCAAGCAGTGGCCACAGAACGTAAAAATCCATTTCATGTTAATAATCTAATCTTCCTGTTTATTATGTGAATAATATGACTGTATGGGAGCTAGTTCAGACTATGTCACAACTCCCTGAGCTGAAGCTCTTTGTGTTGTATTTTTCTATGTACTATTCATTAATCTGGAATACTAGAATATATGCCAGCTCTAAAAATACTTGTACTTTCCAGTTCTTGGACAAGAATATCTACTTCATATGCTATGAAATGAGTGTAGATGCTCCTACTTGGACAGAACAAACACATAAGACATGACGTAACATCACACCTATGGCCACTTCCATTTCCAAGACAGTACCAAAGCAGCAGGTACCTTGCTTCCCTCCAACACTGCAAAAAGGCAGAAGTCCTACAGCCCAGCTCAGCATTAAAGGCCACCTTTGGGCATTTAGGTTTCAGTTCTTAACCCACACCAATAACATAACAGCGTCAAGATTAATACTGTACTATGTTACTTCAGCAACAAAATTTAAAAGATCTTAGAAACACTGATTTGATTGCTGCCAGTCAGCTGACATAGAAGAAAAATCCCAAACGAATTGTGGAAGCATAAGTGATCTTTACTTCACAAAGTACTGAGGAAAAACATAACCTGGATCTTACTTGAGAAACAGGCATTGAACTGCCAGTACCCCCTATGCAAACAATTTTCTTGAAAGACAGCTGTTTCCTAAATTAATTTGGACCACATAATGCAGACATTTGTCTCGAAGTGGCTGAGAAAGAGCTACACATCAAGTGACTCTGTATGGATCCTTTAGCAGTACATATGGAAATATATTGATAGAGGAAAAGAAGGATCTGAAAAGGAAGTGGGAAAATGTCAGGCTGCAAAGCTGGCATCCTGCCATCAAAACACAGTATTACCTATTTCTTCTATAGATGTTCAGACTTCAAAAGCAGCAGCCACATGCACTGTAACACATGAACCCAGACCACACAGCATGGGTTCCCCCCCCACCAAAAAAATCCCTTGATTAAAGGGGGATATTTACAAATAGCTTCAGAAGTCACATGTATAAATCTGTTCCACAATCTGCACATCCTAAGATAGGTGAAAGTAATGTAACAACCATGATTAACTCTAAAACAAATGAAAAACTGAACTTATAAAATGTGTTCTATGCATGCAAACATGCCACAACACCCTGTCTCTGCTACTGCAAGTTTTAGACTGAATTACATTGCAACCTGTTGCCTTCTCTTTTCAACTGAAAGCAAAGCTTTAAAAACACCAGAAGACTTGGAGCGTGGAAAGGGGAGCAAGTTAAAATACAATCCTCATTACACTCTGGGACTTGTTTGTGAGACTTTAATTGTCTTGATAATCTACAAGTAATGAAATTTAAGTCTTGCTGCCTTTGACAAATTAAAAAAGCTGGATTTAAAAAGGACAAGTTAAGCATGTCACGTTTGGCAAATATTTTAAGTAACGTGCTTGTAATCTTTTTTGTTTCAATAGTCTTGTTCTGTCTGCATTACTATTAGTTGTTGCACTGATGAAACAACATTTAAAGATGACCTTCAAGGACTTGGTTTCAAATTAAACCATCAGGAACCCTGAGGGTAAGAGGGTTCAGTGCTCAAGAGAACACTATTATCAATTATTTCAAACCTAAAAAATAAAGCCGAGCTGAACAGTCTGTAATAATAGTAACTGTTGTCTTTTAGGTCTCTGAACAGACAGAAATCAGCGAAGACAGAGTTTTAAGATTTGTTTTAGCTTTTTATGAATGGTCCGGTTGAATAACAGACGCTAAACTATGACACCCACATTACAACATCTAGTTCAGAGCTATCTTTTCCCAAATGAGCTGATTTCTCTCATGGAAAGCAAGTAAACATGCTTTTTTTTTTTTTCTTCTCCTACTGCAGACATTGAGCCAGAGCCATTCTTATGGCAGTCAAAGATTTTTTTTAAATGCAACCTCAACATTACAAATGTTTAATTCAATGTCAGTACTTCCCTCCTCCCCACTCCTAAAAATAGGAGAATATCCCTGTCACCCAGGCTAGTAATCCTATCTTGGGCTAACAGGTTTGAGATGTATAGAAGTCCTTCATCATCTTCACTCACAGCTCCAAGGACAATTGTGACAAAAACCAATTTCTTCAGCTCCCCTTCTCCAATCATCCAGAACATTTTTTTTTCCCCCAATGAGAAGAAGAAATGGCAACACAGAGGCAAAACCATGCCTGCATTCCCCTGAGAAGCCTGGATTCCCACGTACTACTCCTTACCTTGGTGGTTCAGGGAGATGCGGTTAGATGGTTCTTGGAAACCTGGTTCCACCAGATCCCGCCGACCATGAGCTGAAGTCTGATCTACATTGTCCTAAAAACAGAAGAGCAGAATATCTTATCAAAACCAGGCATTCTGTACTCCCTGCAAGCTACATTACATGGAGTCAAACCACCAATACAAAACAAAAAAACCCCCTGCCATGGCTCTGAAAGGAGAAACCAATGTCAGAGAAGGTGGGGGAGCAGATCACAGGGGGACACTAGGCTGCCACATTAATACGTGTGGCATGGATCCAGAATCAATGACTGTGCTGTTGGCTCATCTGTACACCAGTTTGCGTTTCAAACTGAGAAACAGTGATGTAATCGCACTTCCTACTTTAACAAAAGTTTCTTCTTGCATCAAATTATGCGGAGGCTTGGGGCTTTGTTTTCTTTAATTCCAAGTCTGTGGCTTAGGGCTTTGTAACTAATTAACTGGACTGAAACAGATTCAGTAGTGAACTACTAAACCTCAAGAGAAATCAGAAGCTCAGTTTAGATAAACATCCATGGCTCTGGATGCCAACCTGTTGTTTTTTTTCATACTGGAATTCTCACAAGATCAAGTTTCATGAAGTTTTAACACAAACTGAATTTGGCTAAGTCTAAAATACCACAGTTTCTCAAAGATCTTGCCAAAGAAGACAACTAGGAGAAAGAAGGAAAATTGAAATATAAACAAGAAAAGAGGAAAAGTAAGATAAGACACATTTTAGAAGTATGAGAAGGAGAGTTAGAGAAGGCACATGGTTTTACAAAAGTGGCAGACCTTTGCATATACCAGTTAAGGGTGGGTATGGAGAAGTGCATAAAGTTGGCTGCATTGATATATCACGAAGCATAAACTGCTGCAGCAATATATGTGACTATATACATGACCCTACTGTGCCCAAAGTGTGGGCTAAATACACAGTGGCATGACCTGCTTTTACATCAAAACATAGGAACCACCCTCACGGCAAATGACATTGTAATTAAGGCAGAGCAGTAACATGCACACAGTGAGCGGCAATTCAACTACGCACAGCCATGAGCCCTCAGTCCAGCACTGACAAAATGCTCAGAAACATAATGGATGTAGTGTTTGTGGACTAGAACTGTATATAGTTACACTGCATATGAAATAAATTATCTCTTCATCAGAGACTGTCTCAGCAAACGCTTGAGCTTTGACTGAAGTACTGAAGCACTGCTCTCGAGTGTTGTGACCGTCAGGGATCAGCTCAGGAGCCCAAAGGCATTTATAAGACAGAAATTGACAACAGTGGTATGACTAAGAAAGGTTTTTATGAGTAAAAACTGTATGATAAGATACAAATGACATCCATCTATCTATCTATGCCAGATAAGACTGGGACCACTCAAACTTCTGCCTCCATATTGGCTATCTCCCCTTATAGCTCTTTATATTCTTCTCACTGATTTTCACAACACTGGCTGTTATTTCATGTGCCACATCTCGCTTATCTCATGAGTTTTTGTTATTGCTTCTCAGGAATCAAAAAAAAAAACAAACCACATCAGACCTTCTGTCAGCACAACTGTCTTTGTTCTTACATTCTTGAAACACAGCAGTATTTGTTAGCTCTTTCACTGGAGCTAACTGAACACTTACTAGGAACAAGCAACTCACGAGCTCCTGTTTTCATCAAATCCTTTGCAACCACAGAGTATCACATTCTAACATTATTAGTACTTTTGGAGCACTAGTCATTCTCACTGGATCTATCTCATTTTCTTTTGGGACGCCACACAGTCATCTCTGACCCGGCCCACATCATCTCCATTTTAAAGTTGGAGTTTTTTCTGCTTTGGGACTTGCAGCACAAGAAGACAACTGCAGAAAGGACATCCAAAACTATGCATCTGTTCCCCAGAAAGTTCAGTTGTGATTTTTCTAAGGTGCCAAGGGCAACAGCAGGAAGAGATGCTTATCTAGGAAAAGTTTCAGGAAAAACTTAAAAGGTGAAGCTGACTGCTCTCAATACTTAAAGGCTAAGAGGTAAGCATCACAGGCATGGAGAATGCACTATTACATCCCTCCCCAGCACAGAGCTTTTCTCTGTGCATTTCCCTCCATGAAATTCAACATGACCAATTTTTACGCGGTAGCTAAAACCCCACAGATGCAGTTTAGCAGCATTAGTTCCACTTCCCAGGAAGAAGTCCCAATGTCTAACGCATAGATGCAGTGACATATTGCCTCTTGGCTGGGAAGAGCAACAGGGCATCCCAAGAGAAATAAAAGTTGGAACAAGAAAACCAGTTATAAGCTATTTGTCACACACCTGAATGTGTTGTCTGTTGTCTGCCCCAAAATATAAAAGTCCCATCTGTAAGGCAAGATTCATGAAGTACTATGTAGTAACAAAGGTGAAATGGGGCCAAGATGCATCATTTTACATTTGGGCTTCCCACAGCAGTAACACACAAACACTTAACTGAGAGACCTTATTTCAGACTTTCACCTGGCTCCAGGCCCATAGCTTCTTCAATTAAACCAGACTTCTCTCTTTTTTTAACTAGCAATTGCCAAAAATTTACAGGAATAGGATACGCCCTCTCTGGAATCACCTTACATCTGTACCAGAAGATGCTGAGAACCACAGGCCTTACTCACAAAGCTGAGCCAAAGCCATAGTAAGGTAGATCAAAGTTTCCAGAAGCAGAGGTTACAGTGATTAATGACTGCTGGTGCTGCCCTTGTAAAGCTGATGCCCCTGCCTGTTTCGTTCAGTGCAAACACCTGCCCACAAGATCCAGAGAGTTCTCCTGCAGCTTGAGCAAAACAGGGAGGCAAAGGTTTCCTCCGGACACTGTGGGCCAGCAAAACCCAGGTGCTAAAGCAAAGCGACAGGCCGTGCATAAACAAAGCCACACCTGTTACAGCAATGCAGGCAGTGGAGGGGAAAAGGTAAGGGCGGTGAGGTTTAAAGAGCCAGGGGTAGTTTCACATGACCCTCCAGAATCTGTTTGTGTCCGTTGTGCACAGACAAACACTGGCACTTGGCCAGCTGCAGCGGAGATCACACACTGGAACAAGGGTAAAAGAAGAAAGGGGAGGGGGGCAGGAAATAAAGTTATATAATTGCTCCGTGCCAGCAGCCTTGTTGTCGGGCCCCAGCTCGGGGCTGAGGCCATGGCCTTCAGCAAGGTGGGCACCTGCTTTGGTCCGTCACCATCCCCCCTGCGGCAGCTGAAAGCAGCCTCCAAGTAAGTCATTTGTTTGCTTCATGGTTTAATCCCCACTCTCCCTCTGCTTCCAATAAATGCTCTCAATATGAAATTAAAGCATGTTACTTAACTTACTGTACCATCCAGCTATTGTAGTATTTTTAGAAGCTAGCTGAGCATTAGCCCTCGCTGACTTTTTGCATGTGCTGTTTTCTCTGTCAGTCAGCATCTGCAGCCAAGGATGATTTAATCAAGCGACTAGCAAGAGTGCTAGAAGGACCTGAAGCAGGGTCCTTTAATGCATTAGCATTGCATAAAGCCAAACACACCACCATTACAGGTCAGATTACAGTGTCCTTTTGCAAACCTATGTTGCACGACACAAAATGTGACGTACATGCATCGCCTTAAGAGCCAAAGTCCACTCATAGACAGTGTTATCTCTACGTATCAGTAACCAGGACAATCTAGATTTATTTTTCAATCTATAACCAAGCCTTTCAAGTTGCACTCCTTCAACTATGACATACAATGCTTGCTGCTGTTTGTGCTAACATGATAAGCATTTCAGTTATCTAAGAAAACATTAAATCTCATCTTTTAATCTGAGAATCAGACAGACATATACTACAGCAGCTCTGCTGTCTGCACACGTGCTCTTTAATCACCTCTTTGGCTCCAAGTGCCACTGTTCCCACCTGCAGTTTAGCTCAGGAGAGTATTTATCAGCAGGAGACAGCATTAGTAGACAGACTAGTGTGTTGCTACTACTCTGTTGCTGCTTCTCTCATCCTAATTTTTTCAGCAAAGGTTATCCAGTCAGTCATTCAGGGCAATCTCACAAGCAAATAGTGCTTAGAGAAGGGAGGAGGCAGATTTGAAAGTACAAATAATGAAGAACCGTTTATACTTCCCTTCTCCCTCATTCTTTGCAAAGAAAGGGGTCTAGCATTAGCAGAGACAGAGCAGCTTTCTGGAGAGGTCTGGAAATCCCCTGAAGGCTTGTGCGTCTTCTAATTTCAGCAGTCGCTGGAAGTTTACGAGACGAAGAAAGGCTACAAGTGGCAGCACAGCTTCTCGGAAGCTCCTGGGAGCATGGCCAGACTGAGGATGTCCAGACCACCAAGACGACAGTCCCTGGTTTTGGATTTACTGTAGCTGTCTGCAAACCCACAGTGCCGTGCCCGTGAACAAAAGGTTCAATTGAGCAAGAGTCACGCGTACTCATGCCAGCAGTCCCACAGCAGCAAATTAAGATCATGACATACTTCTGATGTTTGTACACCGTCCAGCACAACAGAAAGTAAAGTCAGACGTGCTGACGGGTCTCACCGCAATTCAGGAGGCTATCAAGGCAGATATGCCTCAGTTTGCAGAGAGGGCACTCCTGCCAAACAGGAGCTCCCTGCCAACCTGGCGGCGCTCCTTCACCACACCAAGGTACAGGTCTTAAAACTAACTGAGCGTAAAGAGAAAATTGGCGAAGTCATTATTTGAACCACCACAGCTTTACTCTGTTCAGGCAACTTGTGCAAAGCAAAATGAAGTACCTTATGTTAGCACAGACCCAGGAAGCTATTGCAGAGTGCTCAAGTGTAAGTGGTTCCCGGAAAAAAAAGCAATTATAAAAATTCACTGAAGAGGTGAACACCAAGGTCTGTGAAAAAGTGGACACAGCTCCAGGCTTCAAGAGCAGAAAGGGGATACTTTGAGAAATTACACTCTCTCTTTGTATCTGCAACTTGTTGGTCTTAGATGAAGGACACAGATAGACAAACATTTCTTTATCTGACCCAATACTGTCATTCTTAACATGCCCCTGGAGTTTCCTTAGGCAACGAACAGATTAGACATCATTTTTTCTGAGGATGCTTCATAAAATTCCTCACTTTCTAAACAAAAGACTCTTTGCATTTATTTAAAGTAACTTCCTGCACTGCTTTTTAAGCTATGCTGATTCTTTATACCATGATTTTGCAGCTTTGGTTTACTTCAAGCATCAAATGTACAAGGAGGATAACAGACTCAATCATGCTAAGTTCCAAGTAGCCAGCTATTCATCTAAGTAAACTTCCCTAAAGCTTACTGGTATCTACAGCCACCCAGAGCTTCTGCTCACTCAATGTTACTCTTAGCCCTGTGAAGGCAAACACATGAGCTATTACAAGAATAAATCCAACTGACAGATCCAGACCAATGTTCAAGTTCTAATCCAAACTCCACAGTCCAGATCAATAGTAATAATAATTCATGTGATGCCTCTTAGAAATAAAGCAGCACAGTACCCTACCAGACAGCTGTTTAGTACAACATATTTTCAGCAAGCTGCAACTCCAGAGTTTGGGGAAATTTGCCCCAAGTAAGAGTCCTGAGGGAAGTGCAAGGCTCTTGGGTTTGTCCAAAGTCAATGCTTTGCAAACGATTTCAAGTTTACTCAAACACAGTGTGTATGTTTTACTGTTTTCTGCCAGAGTGCTTAACATGTCATACAAATAAAGAAAGCACAGGCTTTGCGCTTTAAAGTTTTTTGCCTAGTGTGCATTCTCAGACAACCCACATATTACATAATTAAAGACCTGTAACCTGGTTTCCTGCCTCTTAACTATAGTCATTTGACTAGGTAAGAGCCAAGTGAAAGGCTCAGTAAGTCAACAGAGTAACTGTGAACCTAGAATTTTAGCATTCCCATTGCTAAGAGAGCTTGTACAAACAAGGGCTTAAAATAAAGCCACTTAGCTTTGTCAAAGTTGGGCTCTCTCTCCTGAAGTAGCAAAGCCACTAACTGCAGGAATCCTTCTGATTTTACAGTACTGGCTGTCAAGACAGAGAGCAATAACCCTAGAGACCAAGAACAAACAAGCCAGCTCAGGATTACAGGAGTAGCAAAGGCAGCAGCACATTCCTCCCAACACACCACAGCACCTCCAATTCTCAGTGCCACAAATCACTGAAAACATGCAATAACCTGGCAGGGCACACAGACCAGTTGTGATCCACACATTCCTACAACCCTCAGCAGACTTAATAGCCCACCATGCAACATATATGATAGCTACAACAGACCAGGAACTGGCAAAGAGAGAAGGAAAATGAGGCTGACAGACAAGACAGACCTGCGTCCATGGTCCATGTCTCTGCAGTGGCAGAGAATTTGTTAAATGAATCACAGGAATTATATTACATCCCATGATACAGGGGAAGGAAGAAAGGCTTGTCAGTTTGACCTTGGAGGAACTTCTCTCCCAACCCCCTCTAGGCTTTGGTAACCAACTGATCGGAAATCATTCAAGTCTGAAAAAAATTAGGGGTTTGGACCCTGTTGTCAACACTGAAACCCCATAGTGTGCATGCCCCGAGCCAATGAAGTGTTTCTTCCTAAAAGCTAAGGCCCAGCACATTTATAGAAGCCACTGCTACAGCTGAGCCCAAAAGTTATTTTTCTGAAGGTGCTTCAGATATATTTTTAGGAGTCTCGTTATGTGACTTATCACTACCTGCATTGCAAGTGCTATCAGGGCAAACAAAAACTGGGGTCACCTACCAGCCAGCTTCTTCCTGTCACCCCTGCCCCCACTCCACATGTCTCTTTGGCCTCCAGGAAATTAATTAATTAATTAATGCAGTCTAGCAAGAGCTGGACCACAGCTAGCAACCTCCAACAGTTATCTGGTAGCAGCAGTTTACTCCTAAAAGGCTTTTCTCCCGTAAGGCAGGAGTGACCACAGTGCGTGTTAGCTGACAGCTCCAGCAATGCACTTTTACAGCACGCATACAGGCTAACATTACAGACTCAGCTTCTCTAAGCTGATCTTTGCAAAACTGGCATTAACAGGGCTTTCAACACTCCTTAACCCAAAATTTGGCAAGAACTCTCTCACTAAATGCAGTCCTCTTTTACTAGGAACCAACTGCTTCTGCAAGAATTGAGTTGTCTCCCCATAGTGTGCACAGAGAAATTGGATAGTATATTCCACAGTATGCACTTTTTGGACCAGACTGCCATTTTTTATGGTAGAAGAAAATCCAATGCAACATGGTTGTTGTCTTTTAATCAGCTAGCAAGGAAGGAACCCAACTGACAGGCTTAGAAATGCTAAAAGCTTTGTTCTATTTTTAATGAGTCTAAAACCACTGTGGCTGTTAGAGACAGTTTACCTAGTTTACAGATAAAATAAAGTCTTGAAATACAGACCAGAAACAATTGCACAAAGTTCTCAGTGAAAGCAATTACTCCTTAGAGGTGTCTTCACCTATACTTAGAAAAATGAAGCTCTTGCTTACTGATAAAGTATCCTTTTAAGACTTTTTTTTTAAAACAAACAATGTTTCTTTTCATTTCTAACAAAACACCACTGAATAAATGAAGTTTATATCAGGAAATTCTTCACAGTAGGAAAGTCGCATGCTTGCATAGAAATTTTGTTTCTTCTGCTAACACCCACAGAACCTGATAATGTATCTCTAGCTTGTACTTAATTGTAAGTTAGCCTTATCTCCAAAACAAGTCACTTTCACTGGCAAGGGCCTGCCACTGACAAAGCTACATGTTCAGAGCTACATCCTGTGCTGCATGTTCTACACTCTTTGGTTTTGGTCAATACTGACTGGAACCAATAAAGTCCCTGAAAATCTGGTTTGTGTGAGAGAGAACTGTACTTACCGATAGGAATTAAATTTAAAAATTTAGTTTTGTCACCATAGGAAAGCATAACCTGAAGCAATATCCCATATCCCCCTTCTTTTTAAAGAGGCTTTTCAGTGAGATCTTGTATCAAAGAACTGACATTTAACAGACTACACTACTTAAATTGAGCCAAAAGCACAAGTTCAGTCGTTTTAACTACTGTATTGGATGGTGCTAACACAATCTAAGGGAGTAATGCAACCCACAGCAATGTGTTGCTGCTCATAAAACCTTTAGCCTATTCAAGAATCCTTACCAGGGTCACTTTTCACGTTTTGTCCAAGTTTCTGAAGGGCATGGTCAGACTATATTCCTTCTTCATCAGAGGACAAAAAGAAACATAATGGGAATGAATATTTGTACCTTCATGCCATGGAAAATTTCAGCATCACACACTTGCTAACATACCTATCCAATCTGAGAAAAGAGCTTCAAAATTATTTCCTTTTAGCTTGTATTAAAAAAAACCAAACAAAAAACCCAAAAAACTCCAAATATTTTTTCAGGGAAAGCTGTAACACAGAAAGAAGGTACAGGACATTTGATCCTTCCCAACACACTGGCCTCCCCATGCTCAGACCTGTGAAATATAAGGTAGCTCATCTGTTCCACTTGGCATCAAATCTTCTCCAGCTTCTGTTATAGAAGCACTGCTGGCCAGATGATTCCAAGAACACTGGCTTTGGGAGTCAGGTTTTGACAGCATCCTTCCACCACGTGGACAGGAGACGTTCTGCAAAATGCCTTGGACGGTCTGTCCCAGCACAGGCTAATGATGCCCTGAATTAACCTTGGAAGGCTCAGTGCTTGAAAGGATGAGCTGGTGGACTCTGGACCTGGCACTACAGCAACACATTTGTGTGTCTCAGGCCAGGGGAGGGAGGAGAGAAAGGAAGACGCCACCTGGGTTGAAGGAACCACTATTTCCATAAAAGTGGAAATAAATTCTCTTCAGGAATTTATATTCAAATCCCTACGCTTTGGGAAGTGGCAACCACAGCCAGATAACTTAAATTACATTTAAGTGTACGTAAGCTTATAGCTAGGAAGCCTTAGACATCAAGACAGATGAAACTCTTAACAAAGGAATGAAAGTAGCATGAAACACAAAGGGATTTATACCATCTGACTGTGGGTCTGCTCTCTTACAGCCAAGAGTGCTATCCCCCTTTTGAACCTGAACCATCACAAACTGAGAATCCAAACAGGCCAACGAGTGAAGATGGTTCTTCACAGCCCTCGATGGAAGTGATAAAATGATAAACCTCCTGTGGGGCAGGAGCCACTGCGCCCACACAGACCATTAAAATTTACTGGAAGTCAGTGAGCAAAGTAACTCTCACCTGCTAATGTAATTGCTCTTCAGGTCTTCAGACTTAAAATCTGACCAATGCCAGGTGTCATGCTGAGCAAATTCATACAAGACTACTTTACCATGCTTCCTTGCTTCAACTGTTAGCAACACGGACCTCATGACTACTTTCTAGCCAATTTGCTCAATTACTGAAATTTAGGGTGTGCTCGGTACCCCTCCCCTCCTTCCCAACAGTGTTCCTTGGCACTAGGTACATAGTTAACTAGGTCTAGAAGTGCCTGTCCCATCCCATAGGATCACACCTATGATCCTAATTAGCTGGACCACACACCTTCCTGCTCAGATAAAGATCCATTCTCCTGTTACATGGTGCCATCCGCCCCAGAACTCATTGCTCACTTCAGACAAGGGGATTTGTAGTCCAGGTGACTTGCTCTCAATTAGATACAGAATTAACTCTTTACACATCTCCAAAACAGCAAGCCTTACCCAAAAAAAAGACACTTCAGGATCTCAGATATGGGGTAAAGGTTTATACACTTCAGTTGACTAGTCTATACCCTACTTAAACCCCACAGAAATCACAGACACCTAAGGCACAGTAATTATTCATGATTATTCATCCATTATCAGATCTCCTATTGGAACAGACTGCTGTGCTCTCCTCTAACCAAATGTCAGGGTTACAGTCAGAGCAAATCAGTAATGTAATTTATGCAAAAAAATGTTGGAGTCTGAGAAACAGTCTGCAATATATGGGTACTTAAAAAAATTAGTTCTTTTGTACTGCTTACACTGCAGTAACAGGTTACTTTGCAAGCCTTCAGAATACAAATAAAAAAACCCCAAAACAAAACAATAACAAAAAAAAAATCAAACCCCAGATTACCAATGGATCATGATGCCTGAATGTCTGCATTTCTTTCCTTAATCATGTATGAATCTCATTTAAACTGTGCAGCTTTAAGGAAGTCACATACATAACTGCACCTTTCACAGTGATGTTAAAAACAGTTTTCCTGAAAAAAAGAAAAGTCCTCACAGTGATGCTCTATTAGACTTCATAAAGTTGCCACCTACAAGTGTTAACACACAGAGGTTGGACAAAAATTCTAATACAAATGATGCTGCAGTCTGCATTACAGAAATACCTACACAGAAATTGTCAATTCATAACAGCTGGAAAGAAAACAAAAATTAAGACTAACAACAGGAGCCATCCTGACTATTTCAGTGCATCACTGTCTTATTCCCATTTCTCAAATTGGGAGAAACTTGCAGGGCTCAATATTGGCCCCAGTCCTCCTCAGTATCTTTACTGATGATCTGGATGAGAGTATGAAGCGCACCCTCAGTGAGTTCTCGGGCAACACTGAGTTGTGTGGGAATGCTGACCTGTTGGAGGGCAGCAAGGCTCTGCAGAGGGATCTGGATTGAAGGGACTATTATGTGAGGTTCAACAAGTCCAAGTGCCAGCTCCTGTACTTGGGTCACAATAACCCCATACAACACTCCAGGCTGGAGAAGAGTGGCTGGAAAGTTGCCCAGTGAAAAAGGACCTGGGAGTGCTGGTCAACAGCAGCCGAACATGATCCAGCTGTGGCCAAGAAGACCAATGCTGGCTTGTATCAAAAATAGGCCAGCAGTGCCAGGACAGTGATCATCACCCTGTACTCAGCCACACTTTGAGTTTCTGTGTCTAGTTCTGGGCTCCTTATCACCAGAAAGACATTGAGGCGTTGGAGTGAGTCCAGAGAAGGGCAACAGAACTGGTGAAGGGTCTAGAGAATGAGTCCCTTGAGGAGTGGCTGAGGGAGCTGAGGTTTTTCCTGGAGAAAAGGAGGCTCAGGGGGACCTTATCACTCTCTACAACTGCCTGAAAGGAGGCTGAACCCAGGTGGGGGTCAGCCCTTTTTCCCAGGCAACCTATGACAGGATGGGAGGACGTGGCATCAAGCTGCACCAGAGGAGGTTCAGGTTGGACATCAAGAGGAATTTCTCCATGAAAAGGGCTGTTAAACATTGGAACAAGCTGCACAAGAAAGTGATGGAATCACCATCCCTGGAGGCACTCACAACTGGATATGGAGCTTAATGCCACAGTCTAGTTGACAGGGTGGTGGTCTGTCAAAGGTTGGACTCCATGATCTTAGAGGTCTTTTCCAACCTAAATGATTCTGATTATCTTCATTGTCCTTAGAAAAAGAAGTAACTAGGTTTGACCATAGTAAAATCCAAGCACCTCAAAGGTACTTTCTAGCCTGAGAACTTCCCTCAGTGCTCTGCCTAGTTTACCTATCTCTGTCTACTTTTCAAAAATCTAGGTACCATATGAAATACGCTTCATTGTTACATTTGTTCCAGTATCAATAAAAATATATATTTGCACCTATCCATCTCAAGGTAGCGGCTGCCATGTTTTCCTTTCCTTGAGGAAAAGGAGTTAATTGCAAGTAGCTCTACCAGTTATCCTGCATTAAGAAGATGGCTCTATCAGAAAATCTTTACTGACTTAACATTCTCTGAAGGAAGAAAATTTACAAAAGATCAGCAATTTGCATTTAAATAGTAACAAATTACATGTAAAATTGCACTCTGTCTCAGGAAAACACAATACAAAGTATAAATCTTCAGTTTTTGCAGAAGCTGGCACACTAAAAGCAAGCACGTCAATCACTTCTTCATGCTTGGAAGGTTTTCTTTTTGTTTTGTTCTGTTTTAAAGTTGTTCACAGTGTAAGTGTGTCAAGTGACCACTTATTTTATACAGCTCCTCCCCACTTCTTTTAACACCTACTGGACACATCCAAAGCAGTTATCCACAGCACATCAGAACATACACCGAGGAGATTCTACATGGTTAGCAGCAGCTGCTTTAATGCCACACAAAGCCTCTGAGGCTACATTAAAGCCTCAACAGATCAAAAGGGTTTCATAACTACCAGAATGCTACTGGAGGGAGGTCTGGTGTGCCAAACATTGCCAAGGCAGCACATGAAACAAAACAAGCAAACCACCTCAAAACAGGACCTGCCCAGATAAAGGGTCTCCAAACAAGGAGAGACTTGAAGGGAGATTGCAAAGCTAGTCAGCCAGAAGAAAAGGTCAAGAAATCCCACAGTTGTAACAAATCCACGTGTGCAGTGTTTGATCATGCTGGCTTTAGCAACACTGAAACGCTACTGCTACCAACCGCGAGAACATCTCTGCAAATGGATTTCTACTGTTTGCTCCAAGAAAAGATGGGATGCAATTGGATGAGTTGCTGTTCAATTGGTATTGAAGTGGCTTTTCTTTCTGTTCTGTGAAACCACAGCTGAAAACTAGGTAGGGGAAGTAACTTGTTTACCTTGCCGTTCAAGGGGCTGGCAGCTTGCACATGAGCAGCTACCACATTTCAGCTGAATGGTGATTAATTCAGGGTGGTACCTTCTACAGCACAACCAGTATTTATTGTACTGCTTCCTCTAGTTTTGAGCTATTCTTTCTAACCCAAAAACGCAAGTCTATGAAATAAAGGTACTGGAAAAGATTCCTGCTGAGATTAAAGTCAAATCAGAGATCAAAAGAAAAAAAAAAAGGGAATCATGGAATCATAGGATGAGGAGGAGAAGAGGAAAAACTTTGAACTAGGCTTCAGAAGCAAGCTGTGGATGAGAGGAATGGGCCACCTTCCAGACACAGATAAATAGAAGACTACTTATTTAGCTAAAACAAGAAAATTAACTGTGACAGATTACCTAGAAGCTCATTAGCACACCACAATGCTGACAGCATGTGTGTAATTTTACATCATAATAACACATGTTATCATGTCAATATCCCTGTTTTAGAAGATGCTACTGGGATAGTCGATGGAGGAGAAGTTTCTGGTCTTGTGGGTTTGGGTTTATTTTAATCTTCTGGGCAAGTCATACTCTAAAAGATATGCTGCCAGAAAACTATTTTTCCAACTTGCTCTCATCCAGCACAGCAGTTATGGTTTGTGACTTAACCATACAGGCAGTTCATGTTCAACAGCCAGCAGCTTGTCATAATTCTGAGGATATAAAGGACTCCAGAAAAAACAAGATTGCAAGACATTCCTTGTTCAGAACATCTTTAGCACACTTCAGTTAGACCTTTTCCTCATATCATGGCAAAAAAAAATGTATTTCATGCAGAAATTTCACCAGCAAACACATAGGAAGGATATTTTTCCATCAAATTTGCAACATGCTGCCTTATACTTCTATATGGTCAGAAGTAGAGAAACAGGCCCTCTGAAGTCTTAATTCACATCCGCCTTAGAAAATAGGCTCTACAAACACTTCCAGCTACGAAACATTTCAAGTGACTACCTCAAATATTGGCATTCATATTTGGGGTGAAAAATTCCTTGAGTCTTCCCTGAATTTGAGAAGGAAAAAAAATTCACCTAACTTGACAGGGCATGTGTGGGTAAGTAGACATGTTAAGTTGCTTTAATAAATGGATTATTTATGTATGTATGTACCATGTCTGTTACATATGATCCTGAAGTTACCTTCTGCAGAAATCTTTCCAAGAGGTCATGACAAGAGGTCATGGTGGTGTGGCCAAGAAGAAAGAGCTATGGAAGAAGGAGGATATGCAGAGGGGGAACAAGGTAGATGCACACACAAGGACTGTGCAGGATATAAGGGCTTTACTCAACCACGTGGCAGGAGACCCAGAGCCTGTAGAGGGTGGCTAGGAAAGAAAGCCCATGGAAGTGGACTAGCCACAAATACAGTTAACTGTCTCCTAACATCATCACTGCCAAGATGTCTTCCAGAAAGACCCCATGATCTCCTTCCAGGAGGGCCAGAACGTCTTCTCCCACACTCCTCCAGGCAATGCTCTCCATCAGCCCGAACATAACCACTCAAAGAAATCCTGGGAGGCCAGGTGTGTCTGCCAGAGAGACGGAAGAGGTAGAAAACCCACAGGCAGGAAAGGGAAATGATTGAGCCTTGCCAAGCTAGGCAGAAACTCTTTACAACCAATAAAACAGTTCATGAATTTGAAGGCTTTTGTCAGCCCTGGCTCCCTGACCTGCACTGCCTCCTTGCTCTCCAGGCACATGGATGGCATCTCTTCTAAAATGGGCCCACAGTGGAAAGGAAAGGCAAACACCTGGCCAGGACTCTCCTGCCTCCCCACCAAATGACTCAGAGTCAGGGGCAGTCACCAAGGGACAGCAGCATCAGTCAGATCTGAGGGTGGAAGCCACTCAGCAAAGGGGAGCTTCCCTACATCCCCCCAAAGACAGTCCTGGGGAGATACAGCTGTCAGTAGGCCCTCAGAGAAGGCAGCACAGGAGACAGTCCACTTGGCTGCAAGCCTTGTGAGAGAGAGTAAACATCAGGGAAGCCAGGAGAGTGCCATGACAGGAGATGAAGTACCAAAAGCCTGGCTGGGAAGCCACAAAGGACAGTGCTGAGACAGGAAACACCTGAACAATTGGCTAGCACTCCTAGGTTCTCCTTAGCTTCTGTCACACTGCCAAAGTCTCTCATTTTCCACCTCAATACTTCTTCCCAAAAGAGGGGCACTCACCATCTTTAAGAAGATTAATGTTCAGAATACCTGTCTTGCTCAAACTAAACAAATCCATTTCTGCATCCAGGTGCACGGGATGGGGAGAAACTGGACACAAATCAGCTAAATCACATTTCTCACAACCCACTTACAAGCAAACAGTGCCATTCCAGCTGTAGCCAGCACTGGATACTACAAAGATTTCTGGAGTGGGTTGAAGATAACTTCACATCACAAGTGATCAGTGAGCAAACTGGGGAAGCTTGACCAACAAGCTGGCAAAGCCAACTGGTGGGCAAAGAAGAGCCAGTTGGGGAGGAAGAGGTTGATGGCAGCGGAGATGATGCAGAGATGACAGTAATGAGTAAGCAAAGAGAACAACACTACCAGCAGAATTACAGTCCTGGACTGTGGGAAAGCAGATTTTTGGCCTGTTCAAGGATCTCCATGCAAGGTTCCCATGGCAGACTTCTCTGAAGAATCAAGGGATCCAGGGCAACAACCCGATCTTGCAGGACCTCCTCAAACCTCAAAAATGGTCCATTGTGGCAGGCAGAAAGTCACAGGGGAATGGCAGAAAGCAAGCTGAATGGACAGGCAACTCCTGCCTCAGCTTAAATGCTGAAACACAAAGAAGGTTGAAGCAGGAAGAGGTTATGCAGAAAGAATACAGAGACTGTGCACATGCAGAAGAGCTGGAGTAAGTACAGGATGCCAAGAAAAAACAAGGAACTGTTATATAGGCAAGTAAGGACAGAAAGATGGCTAATATTAGTTTAGTTAGTTCTCAGTTGTGCACAGGACCCAGCAGCTAAGGACACAAAAGACCAGTAACTTTTTTGCCTCAGTTTTTCCTAGTTTCCCCTCACATCTCCCAGTTCTTTGAGCACAGTGTCAGTGTCTGGAGGATTGAACCATTACTCACAGTAAAGAAAAGCAATGGATCAGACAAGCTAACTAGGTGCAGATAGGATGTATCAGAAGGTGCTAAGGAAGCTAGCCAATACCACGGCAAGGCTATTCCCTCTTATCTTCAAAAGAGTTAGTCACTAATCAAAGGATGATTTTGGTGACTACAGAGGCAGAGAACACACTCCTCTTCAAAACAGGTGAGGAAGAGTATGGAGCAAATCTTCCTGGAAGTCACTACCAGGAACTCAAACAACAAAAAAAAGCGACTGGTAAATCTACACTGGCTGTTCCAAAGAACATGTCATACTTGTTTGCAGGTTTACACCATTTGTACTAAGGGTCTTATCTCTCAAGAAACCAAAACACTTACACAGATCACGGATCATTGTGCTGCCTTCTGATTTCATCTAGCTGGACATACTATGTTTTATTGAAACATATACTTAAAATTTTACAATACTGGACAATCATGGGAATTTTGGAACATCTATTTTCATTAGAAGAGTAGGCACCTCATTTGTACTCCCCACAGCCCAAAGCAACCTGCCTCAATATTGCTGAAGGCTGTAGAAAAGTCAGCTGAATACTTGAGAAGAACCTACTGCAACAGCATAAAATTCATCAAAAATACCTCTTTGCCCCCACTGAAGTATCACTTCTATAAAACTCACATGAGCTGAAATAACAGCCTGTCACTCTCCAACACTAATAGCTTCAAGAACTTCTTCAAGAAAGGTGCCAACATCACTTTGTCAGAAACCCTCTCCTGAACTGTGCAGAAGTATTCACTATTCTGGGGAACTTGCCAGCATGACAGTATTTACTGTATGACTAATATGCATTAATGAAGCACAAATGGACAACTATTTACTTGTGCTAATAACTAAAGCGCTTTATTAGAGCTAAGGCCTCTAGCATGAAGGACTGCCAGGTGCCCCCACTTGCCAAAATTATGTCAAAAAATGGAGCCAGTGTGTAAGACATCGAGAGCTACAGCCAGTGTGCAGTAGAGTCTTAAGTCATTGTTTAACATTCAGCTTGCAAAAGACCAGCATGCTCCAAAACCACTGGCTGTTTCCGAGGGCTTGTCTTTTCACTGTAGGGGCTAGAATTTGAAATATGCACACTGGTCGTACCAGTACGCAGGCCAAAGCTATCTTAAAATAGCAGTAAAGCCTGAGAGCTTTGCTGGGCATTTGTGTTCTACCTTTGATTGCTCACTGTTCTTTCAAAACCAGAAATAAAAACATTGTATCTTAATGCCTCAGATTAAAATATCAATACTACCTAGCATAAAAGGCCATTAATACCAATAATCTGGCCCTTTATTCATGAAGGATTCCTGAAAGCTGATCAATTTGGTAAAATTCCATCCTGAAAAAGCAAAGTCAGCCATACAAGAACAAAGTCCTTGCTCTGTGCAGCACTTTCCATCCCACCTCTCCAGGAAGGGAACATACCTGCAACACTAGGAATGAAAGATATACCTCGAAAAGAGGCAGGGTTTTGTGGGAACCTAGGAATAACTTTTTTAAAAGACAATTTCAGATTACATGATATTAAGAACTGAAAGAAAACTTAGGGGATGCAAAAAGAGCAGGTGAAGACACTTTTCAGTCATAGCTACTGCTAGGTGGACCTGATATATTTATCCCTAGCTTTACCAAAAAAATGGCACCCTTACCACACTGAGGCCACAGTGAGTTCAGGCTCTCCATTCTTCTTTGAATCAGCACCTTCAGTTTGGAGTAGAAAGTCTGCAGGTGTAGAAAACAAGGGGATCTCTGCCATGAGGCATCGCATAAAGTTTGGAAACTGTACTCTCTGTTTCTTTCTAGAAACGACAAAATTCTCCTCTCAGATTTGTCCACGTGAACAGCTTCATGCAGAATCACAGGATTTGGGGTGGTAGTTTGGAAGACTTTTTTCCTCCCTCCATTTTTAATTCAAAAAAAAAAAAATTAAATAAGTGCTTATGAAATATTGTCCTTCCTTTGATCAAACAGATTCTCTTTAGACTACGTAAGGCAAGAAAATGTACTGGGCATAACTTTACGCAAGGTCTGTATCTAGATAGATTTCTTGGAAATACTTAAATATAAGGCAACATTATATCATTGGTCTTTTCAAAGGATAGAAAAGATCTCTCTGAGCCAACTGGCATGGACAACAACACTAAGAATTATCCGAGCCACAGTGCTTTCTTGAAAAGTGACAGGTCCAAATACACAGCAATATTATCTCCCTCTTAAAAAACAAAATAATCTTCTCCACTGGTTACTATTTACTCATATGTAGAGCACAGAACATCTGTAGGAGGAAGGGTCATTAACAGCACACCCCCCGAAACAATCACTAACGTAATTCCAGTTGGCTATAACAAATGCAATTTTAAAAACAAAAATTCCTTTTTATTTTAGGTCTCTATCTTCTTATTTTTATGCAGGCATTTAAGGTGGGAAGCTGTCTTAGGACTGGTACATCAACTCTCTTCTGTTAAATTAGAGTTGCTAAGAACATGAAAAAACTCATACTGGTAATTCTCCAAACAACCAGTTGGTAAACAGCTTGTTAAATATTGACTTATTTGGAAAAGATCCAACTCATGAAAAAAGATACAGGATTTTGTTTGGTGCTATAGTCTGTTAAACTGATTGTTACCATTGCTTCAGAATGTTCTCATGAAGTTTTGTGAGAGAACAGAAAATAGTCTGTTCTTATCAATGTGGGTATTTTTTCAGCCTGGAAGAATCATCTTAAAAGCTGCAAAGAAGTCAGAACCTAAAGAGTCCCACTCCTTTTGATTTCACAGTATCACTGAATGACTGGGTAGGAAGAGACCTCTGGATGTCACCTGGTCCAATCCCCTGCTCAGGCAGGGCCACCTACAGACTGAGACTACGTCTTAGGCTTAGGGACTATCTATAAGGGTGGAGATTTCACCACCTCTCCTAGGCAACCGCTGCCAGTGCTCAGTCACTCTCACAGTGAAAGAGCATTGCCCAATATCTAGAAGGAACCGCCTGTGTTTCAGATTGTGTCCACAGGCTCTGGTCACCAGGGAAAAGAGCTCGGCTCCATTCTCTTTACAACGTTTCAGGTACTTCTATGTTTTCCTAAGATCCCCCCTCAACTTTCTCTCAAGTACAAAAGTAGCAAACCCTAGGCTTAAACATGTATGAAAACCAGAGCTAAATCAAGAGACTGCTTGATTCAGTCAGGAGATGAAGTACCATGATTTATGAAATGATTGAGCCTTGCCAAGCTAGGCAGAAACTCTTTACAACCAATAAAACAGTTCATGCATTTGAAGGCTTTTGTCAGCCCTGGCTCCCTGACCTGCACTGCCTCCTTGCTCTCCAGGCACATGGATGGCATCTCTTCTAAAATGGGCCCACAGTGGAAAGGAAAGGCAAACACCTGGCCAGGACTCTCCTGCCTCCCCACCAAATGACTCGGAGTCAGGTTCAGTCTAGTGTTTAAGCATGAAATCATTAACAGGAAGATGCAAAATTAAACTTCTTTACTTTATTTCTTCACTTGATTTGCAACATCTGTGTTGTTTCCTGACCAATGTTAGTAGTAATGCCAGTAGCAAATAGTATGATTGACCACTAGAGCGCTCTGAGTCATTTTTCTTGATGGGTTGAAAAAGTTCATATAATTGAAAAATGTTAACTGAGCCACTTGAAATTTCTTGCTCGCATTCACCTTCAAAAAAAGACTTCATGTTTTGCCAACCAACTTCTATAAATTAGAATACAAAAGCAGATGTGCAAACAGCAAGCTACATGCCTGTGATTGGAAATGTAGAAAGGTAAACTGGTACAGCAAAAAAAACCAACAACAACAAAAAAATTGATGAGCATTTCTTGTAAGAAGGGAAACTAATCAATTGTATATAAGCTTAGTGGAAAATACTAATTTCTTTGATGTTATTTTGCTTCATTTAAGTATTCTGATGATACACCATAGTGGTGGTAAATACAGTTCCAATGGCCTCTTTAGGAAGTAAGCACCACACTTCTATTCCAATGTTAATGAAAACAACCAGTTTCGGGACAATTTTTTAAACAGATTTCTTTCCAAGAAAAACAGAGGCTAGAAATCTAGCTTCAGTTGGTCTTCAATGAAAACTAACAAGCAGCATCAACTCTATCTGTAAAAAACATTTGCAGTCTGCACGCAGGGAGACAGATTTCATAACTTCATATTGGAGGCAACATGTCTTGTAAAAACATTCACTAATGTTCACGCTGCTTTGTGCTTTATGTCTGCTCCAGTCCATCAACCCTCTACACCACATACATGTAAACTGTTAAAACAAGAGTATCGTCAATAAAAGATCTGTTGACTGACACCATATTTCACAAATCTGATGGCTTTCTGCATTGGCAGTAGCAACATTTCAGCTTTTCTTTATGCAATATGTAGAAGAATGATGCAATGTAATAATGCATCTGGTGTTTTTTCACTCAGCTATGCCCAAGGACTTTGAAAGCCTGCTTGTGCACTCTGGTCCTTCCATATTGTCCTCTTGGCATAAAAAACCCAAACTCTGGGACTAATTTTATACAAGCAGGATCCTTGTAGATTTAAGCTCAAAAAGAGTAAATTAAGCCACCGTTTGTTCTGAATCTTGAATCATGTATTGAGTTTGTGTGAGAAGGCTTTGGTAGTGAGGGGAGAGACAGGGGTGGCTTCTGGGAGTTAAAAAACCAACTTCTGTTCAATAGTGTCCTGGTTCTGACCAAGACAGGCTTAATATTTGCAGTAGCTGGGAGGCAGCATGGCTAGGACACAGAGGTTATTCTATACCACCTCACCTCATTGCCAGGGGTGGAAAAAAGGGGATTCTGAGGAGAAAGGGTTCCTTCCTGAAGAGCAAGCCTGGTACTGGTCAGGTTCCCTAAGCATTTTGCATGTGAAATCACTCCCTAAGAAACACTTTGCTGTCAATCTTGTTGCTATTACTGTTCCTTTTCTTATCTTATGGCTGTTTTCAGTACATTGTTCTTATTTTAATCTGTTATCTTTGCCTTTTGTGCCTCCAATTCTCCTCTCTGGCCACCTCCAGGGGTGGGGCTGGGGGAGCAACCTAGCAACAGTGGGGTCTGGAGAGTCTCCGTGGGAGAACCAAATCAGAGAGTTCCACTAAACCAGGACAAATAGCAGATGAAGAGAGGAGTGGGAAAATGTGAGAGAAACAGCTCTGCAGAAACCAGTTAGTGAAGAAGGAGAGGGAGGAGGTGCTCCAGGAACTGGAGGTGAGGTTCCCCTGCAGCCCATGGTGACAACCATGGTGAAACAGCTGTGTCCCTGCAGGGACCATGGAATCCCACAGGGGAGCCAGAGATCCACCTGCAGCCCCATCCAGGGCCCTATGCCGGAGCATGTAGATGCACAAATGAGGCTGTGACACTGCAGGAAGCCCACGCTGGAGCAGGCTCCTGGCAGGACTCATGCACCCATGGAGAGAGAAGCTCACACTGGAGCAGGTTTTCTGGCCCTGTTTCTGCCTTGTAAGCCTCCCAAGGTACAGCAGTCCATTCCAGAAGGACTGCACCCCATGGGAGGGACCTATGCTCACATGGGAAGGACCCACACTGGAGAAGTTCATGGAGATCTGTCTCCCTGGGAAGGGCCCCATGCTGGAGCAAAGGAAGAGTGTGAGGAATCCTCCCCCTGAGGAGGAAGGGTTGTCAGAGACAACGTGTAATGAACTGTCTGCAATCCCCATTCCTCTGCATCACTGGAGGGGAGGAGAGAGAGCAAATCAGAAGTGAAGTTGAACCTGGGAAGAAGAACAGAGTGGAGGGAATGTGTTTTTAAGATTTAGCTTTATTTCTCATTACCCTACTCTGATTTGACTGTAATGAATTAAACTAATTTCCCCCAGTTGAGTCTGTTTTGCCTGTGATGGTACACGGTGAGTGATTTCTCACTGCCTTTATCTCATCCCATAAGCCTTCAGCCATACTTTCTCCCCCCTGCCTAGCTGAGGAGAGAAGTGACCAGCACCATTTTGGCCTGGCATCTTTCTTACCCCAACTGGCAAGAAACATCTCCAAAGAATCAATAAACAATTGTCAACAGCCAAGTTAATGAAGATTTTCAAACAATGTCAGGAAGACAACAAGGGCCAAAACATAGGTTTCAACAGCCCTTTCCAAGCCCACTTGGAGACAAGTTCTGCAATCAAATGTTTCTCAAGCAGGTTTTTTTACGATAAAAGACGTTTTATGCACACAAACATGGACTGCAGCATGTACACCTACATTAACACTAAACAACAGGCTGCTCAATTCTAAACTGGCAGAGATAAGCCTGCGTCAGGTAGAAGGTACCTGGATGTCACAAGGGTGAGGATTATTGCATCCATCAAGGTAATTCTCTAAATAAGTTAGAGATTTAATCAAATCAAAAGGGGTTTTTTTTCCCCTTTCACCCTCTCTTCTCTAACTGCCCAATCTAAGCAAGCCACACCTGAAAATAAAATGAGTGAGTTTCCTGAAAACCACACTCACCAAGATAAAGCACTCTAGGAAAACAAGTATAACCTCAATATGCCATGGACTTGGATCAGATGACCTCCAAAGGTGTCTTCTAACTTACTGTATCATTTTATTGATAACAAGGATCAAAGCTGCCATACTAAGAGAGAATCTCTGCCTAACTGTTGCTCCAGATGAAGGCAGAGGAATGTCACTATTGTAGTTCTAGTATTGGCAGCAAATCACCTTCACATCCACAAATCTGACATCATTGAAAGAGGCTTTCATTACAGTAGCTAGCCTCTGATTAATTCTCTTAGGTATTTAATTCCTGCTCTTGAAGTGCACAAAGCTTCTCAAGTATGATGTGCAATATTGTGCACTCTTATCTGATCAAGAGGATTATTAGCAATCCTGAAATCCACAGCTCTGTACACAGAAGAAAAAGCAATTTCCATTTTCTCCCTACTTTGTGGCCAAGTGCTTGTAGTCCATTTTGTACCAAGTTACAAGTCCTTTCTCAAATAAGAATTCAGCTCACTTAAACCAAATTATATTAACTATTACTGAAGTTCATACGTGCATCTTGGTCATGAGAAAACAAACAGAAGGCAGAAAGCAGAAGATGAACAGAACATTCACACATGCCCAAAATTTTACCATCATAAACTGAGGAAAACACCCCATCTTTTTGTTATTTATGTCACTGAGACTTGTACAATTAATGCAAAGGGTTAAAGAATTAAATATTCCCCAAGAGTTCAAGTCACTGCACATAAATACTGTTGTGACTACAGATTGCAAAAGAACGGAAACACAGTAAATCATCCCATTTTTTCTGAGAAATTCTGGGACTATGTTCTGAATTTCCAGGAACAGAAGACAAACACTGCCAATTCTCACTGCCGGATTTTTATTGAAGAGTTCAAGAATTTGGAAAGGACTCCTGAAAGCCACTGAAAGATAGTATTGATTTTTTTTTTTTTTTTTTAACAGAGGTAGAGATTGTTTCTAGGAGAATGCACTCAGTGTGACCGGTTTATGTGCAAACTCCCAAGAAACTTAAAAGAAAAAGAAGAAAAAGACCCTTGAGCAAGGCCTGAAAGCTTCTGAAAGCACCAAACCTAGCAAACAAAGAGCTCAGTAACAAAGTCAGAGATCTATACCTTGCCCATCGCTCCAAAAACATAAAAAAACTGAGGAAAGGTAGATTGGCAGCAAGACATCCTAAAGGATATTCTGTAGTGCATACTCACTTACCCAGCTTCTCATTTTTCATGCCTTGAATATAATCCCAACCTCCAATGTGTCAATTTATTCTAATACTGAATTTACAGGATTAAGGTCCCAACCTTGGGATCTCTGGAGCAGTGGACTTCATATCCTTTCATTCATATTAAGTAAGAAAATGTGCTGAAAAAAGAGAATACTTCTTTACACTCTAATCTAGAGCATATTTAGTTTAACCTTCTTTCAGCCCTTTACCAACAAAATGCTTTCACTGCAGCCAAATTTGAAAGACAAGTTGATGAAAGCTCCTAAGTCAGATTTAGTAGGGGTGGAAAAACAGATGTTCAGGGTTTTTTTAATGCAAACTTCAGTTCTGACAGAAGGCACAGTAGTTGTGAATGGGCTTCCACAGCTAGTCTTCAAACTGGTTATAAGCACTTAGGGTAGTTAATACACAGTAAGCTTTGACCAAAAATAACTGTGTCACTTCCCCACCATCTTAAATCACCCCATGTTGCCCTGACACTTCCAGTCTGCTGACTGCCCCAGACTAAAGCAGGTTATCTACAGGGTTTGTCAGAGCAAGGGAACTACCAATGAAAATTCACATTCTTACTTCCTATGAACCACTAAAGGCACCATTTTCACAGGAAAGATTGACACTCAGAGAACTTGCAGTTCAAAAATGACTGCCTAGAATGTCAAGTCTCTCTTACATAGCTCTCCTTTCCCTCAGTTTCGCATCTTGACTCAGATGATGCTCCAAATGAATTGGAAGCATAATTTCACAGTGCATCAAAATTATGAAGTCCAGGCACATCTATTCACATATTCCTTTAAAATCATAGATCCAAGTATAGTAACAGATTTTCAGGACATCCAATTTCTCAAAGTCCAGTCTATTTTTATAGCTGCAAAAGAAGCTATAAAAGAACTGTTATGTTTTTCCTGTTATCGGGAGAAGCATTCAGGTGCATTCAGCTGACAACTCAGCATATACTAACATTAGACTTTTAACTAATTTGATGTTTCCTGTTGGGGAAGAAAAAATTGTAAGCTGACATATTACACAATATGTATAAATCCTAAAGAGATTTTTTGGAAATTTTGTTGTTGTTTTTTGTCTGGTTTTTTGCTTTCCTTCCAAATGAGTAGCGTGACTGTAGTAATCACTACTAGCAATGTTTCTCTTGGGACAAAAGGAAAAGGTTTTAATGTCACATGACACTGTTTAATTATTTGTGTATCTACAGGGTCCAAAATCATAACTGAATCCTCAGGATGGTAATCATATAATGAAAACAGAAGACAAAAAGTGCAAAGAAAAGATCATATCCAAACTAGCAATTTGCAGTTTCATAAAAAATACAAAGCAAGCTTTATGCCAACGAAAATTGCCCAGGGAAAAAGAGAACTTTCACATGCATTTTCGTCGAGTATCCTCGAAGTTAGCTGAGGGCTTTTTAAAATATACTCTTCGTAATATGCCATATTGGCTGCTTAGATACAGCACAATGACTCAAAAAGCATAGGATCTAACCAAGTGTAGAAATCTCTGCCTTTGTTCCTACAAATATAGCATTCAGCAAACTGATACATTTTGCTTGAAGGCATCTTACTGGTATTGTAGCTCGCCACCTTTTCTTTGGAAACAAGTGCCTTCTCCCAAATAGGAAATGGCTATTTCAAAGACAAATATCAAATCTTAATCCATATATATTAATGACCCATTTTTTTCATCAGCAGAACTTGAATTCAGGATGGTAGCAGAGGCTCTGCTTCCAAACGTTAGCAAAACCCAGAGAATTGCCAGACAGCTATTAGCAGTTTGATGAAAAGTTTGAATGCACAATCAATCACCAGCACACAGCAATATGATGCTACAAGCTGACATGAACATGCAGTTTCACAACTTACTATCCGATAAGGAAGATGTAAAAAGGAGTCTGGACAGCCAGCTAAAGCCATTTGTTCCTTCAAATTTTCTTCAAATTACATCTACTGCTTCCCAGGACCTGCAGAATACAAACAAACTGTCAGAAACCATACTGAAGACATTTCATCAACTTATTATTGAAAACAGTTGGAGGAGGAAGACCAAGAAGATCAAGATGAGGTGATGAGGATTTGCATCAACTTGAAGCAGAAAATATGCACATTTGCTGCCTGTAGCCTTGCAAACACATTCAATTTGATGTTTCATTTAAAAGCCCAACATAACTATTCTCAGGCCGTGTGGCTCCTACTTTATTCCCCCTGTTCAGGCAAAAATGAAAGCCTCCCTTCATAGCAAAACCCTAGCCATCTGAAAACTTGCTCTCAGCACCTGAGGCTAAGTTTTCAATTGTGGAAAGAAAATGCTGAAATCTGTGAGTTAATTGACAGCCACTTATCACAGAATCATTTAAGCTGGAAAAGACCCATAAGATCACCAAGATCATTATGCAGCATCAGCCTTCAAAGCCTGGCTACACAACTTCTAACCTTTACCCTTTCCTGCCTGCCTTTTCTCCCATGGTTTTATTCACACGCAATATATCACAGTGCCACACACAAATTCATTCAAGTCTTGCACTTGCTCTTCTGAGCGATTATTAGCAGCAACTTTGCAAGGTGAGCTGCATTTCTTTAAAGCATCACTTTGTGATCAGATAGAGCTTGAAAAGAAATCTGCAAACATTTAGAGGAACGTAATGCTGAAGAACTAAAACTAAGAAGGCAAGACAATGTCAAGGAAGTTATTACGACTGCCTCACAACAAAGGAAACAAAAATAAACCAAAATAAATAAATAAATAAACAAATAAAGCACTATTTGCTGCTCCAGCATTTCTTCCAACCAGTGGTGGAGACATCCCTGCAGTGTAAGACAAGCGATGCCATCTCCAAGTAGATGAAAAAAGCATGACTAGAGAAGAGAAAGCAGGCTGCAAAGCACAGTCAGAACTTTTACTTCTACCACCAGTGAGCTCCTGTCTTGTTCGCTATTAATTATCAATTAAGTACTCAAAACAAAAGCCTGAGTTTTAAACAGGCTACCCACTACCCTCTGGTAAGCGTGAGCTGTCACCAAACCAAAGCTGCCAGCAAAATTTATGGCACAGTTAAGTCAAGGACAAGGGTAAAAAAACATCTTGGACAAACTGTTCCCAGAGGACTTCCAGCCTATGGTCCACAGACCATGCACTCATCAAGGAAGCTTTATTTTACCTAGTTCCAGGATGAGTTTGGCTGAGGTATGGTAGCCTCCTCCTCTATCAGTAAGGCAGGCAAACTCCTGGGAACTCCCTTCCAGGAAGTAGTTACTGGGCTTCTGCAGTTTTCTGTGATCAATTCACACAGCCAATTACCGTGGGAGGAAACTGGTTTTGGCAATAGCAAGTCTGAAAATCCATTTAACCAAATATGAATAAATCCAGTTGTTTATTCTAGGTAAGAAAATACTATGGAAAAAAAAAATTAAACCCAAAATCTTACAGGATCCAAAGTGGGGGTAGGCAACACCAAGCATCCAGCCGTAGGCACGTTAGCCAACTTGCAAAATTGCTAGTCTTTAAACATATAAACAGTGGTCTACAGCCATCTAACTACTCCTCCATACCTAAAGTTTGAGGTCAGTTTTAAAGATTGATCTGAAGACTTCACCTTAATCACCAAGTTTGTTCCAGGAGAACTAGGCACAGATTTAAGAAAAGCTCTTCAAAACCTTTTCACTTAGGGGAATAACATTTTCTTTCCTTTTTCATAAGCACATCTACAGAGAAATTAAGCAAGCCACTGGAACAGCTGTTATGAAGTTGGTAAAATGCTTTAAGAATAAAGAGAACTGTATTATTAGCCCCTAAACCCACCAAGACTAAAGAAAGTTTACATAAATGGATAAGGGAAAAGAATTGAGCTTTACAGTGCAACAGTTCTATGTTTATTACCACTTCAGTATTTAGACATCAGGAAAAGGCACAACTGCTGTAAATTTAATGGTAGGTTATTTAGGATTGAATATCAAAATACTGGTCTTTTGAAGTTTCAGCAAAAGGCTCCAATTCACTTATAGCAAGATAGATTAAATATGTTCATAAACAATACCAGACCAATTTGTCTACTCTAGGACGTGCTGCAGCTTATGCCACAGCCCCATTACACCAATGGAAGATCATAAATTTCCTCAAACAATAGCTGGAGTCAAGACTGCATAATTTATCAAGAACCATTTGCTTCACTGCTACATTCTTGAGTATTCATTTGTTAACACTGCAGAAACAGAGGAAAGCAATAATCTCTAGATGATATCATTCCTGGTCAGTCACACATTAACACTGATATAAGACCTCATCTCTTTCGTCTGCCTAAAAACAGTTCATCAACCTAGTCCTACCTCAGGAATTTAAAAAAGCCTTTGCTCCCCTTTAAGACCTAGGGTCCTCTGTACCACATCAACAAGTAATAAATTTCATAGGGACAGAACTCTACACCAGTTCACATGTTCAGCAGATAAATATTAGGATTTAAAAAGAAAAAATAGATCAATTTTTCCTGTGCTGTTGTCTTTAAACATGTTTTTTAGCATGTCACTTCTCTTCAGAGACTGTAGCTGCATACAGACATACATGTTCTTTCCACACAATTTACACAGCATGAATCTCAAAGAGGTATTCAAGTGCCAAGTTACTGCCCTCTTCCTAAAATGCCTTAGATGAGGGAGGGAAACTCCGAAGGATTGTAAATAGAAAACAAGCTATGTAGTCGATCACTGTTACAAAACTCAAGACATTGAGAGAACAAGTGTCATGCAACATCGAGTGAGACAACCTGTGCACATTCAGAACCAAGCGATTTCATGTGCTTTTATTGGCTTCAGAGCTCTGCCTTGGACAGAGGCCCTGAAAGAAGGACAGTCTTGATAAACCAAGTTTCAAAGGTCATGAGACTAATTTTTAGTATGACATTCTCTAGAATAAAGAATGGTCTATTGTGAGGCACAGCTTTGATGTCTCAGTCTCTCAGAAGTGTCAAACGAACCCACACCATCTGAAAGATTGATATTAATCCTTCATGGAAAACACTGCAGGTATGCACCCTGGAGATTGTCACCACTCTGAATGGGTTGCTTAAGTCACAATCAAATTACTCTGCTAACCAGCAGATTAAGTTGTCTATTAACTGCAATTTCAGCCCATCACCAGGTATGTTTTTCTGATTTATCACTTGTTCTCTGCACATTCCCAGCAGAGGAAATGGTATCTCGCCCAGCACTCTAGAAGCAGACACAGCCTACGCACCTACAGATACTGTGGTAGGAAAATGGCAGGGGTATGGTCACTCTGCCAATTCAGGAAGTTTTCCAGGTTCTACATGTGCCATCTGTCAAAGTCTTTAAATTCAAGAGAAAAATAATTTTTAAAACGCAATTGCTTGCAGATTAGTTAGGAACAGGAGGAGGAAGAAAAAAAAAAAAAGGATTTTAACCTGGCAGGGTTGCAAGACAAGCTCCAGAGCTCTTGAAAACTGGATTTATGCTCTTTTATGAAAGGTAACTTAACAAATTTGTTGAACGCTATACCCTTTTAAGTATTTAATCATTTTTCTTCAATAATGTTCTGCTTTCTATAACTGAACTATTGTGAAAGAAGGAAGGTGAAAAAGCTTCAACATAGCCTTAATTTTGGCCTGAAGACCTTTACCTAAGATCTCAGGTTTAACACATAAGTTAGAAATCTTTCCCTCTCTTCTATGTATATCTTTTATTCTATCAGACATTAAGTATCACTATTCCATTTCTCTCCACAATACAGAATGAGGTTTAGCAAACCAACCCTGGATTTTCCTAAGAAACTAGAACAAAGCCTTAAAACTGAATCAATACAATATTCTTCCCTAAGTTACCTTCAGGACTGTCTGGGTTAAGTCTACTGGACCTAAAAATTAACATCTTGAAGACCCAGGGAGAAAAAGACCCTCTCTTCTTGGCCTACACAAGGAGCAATCTCCAGGATTTCAACCGGCTGTTCTCCTGGCTGTAGGCTCCCCACTACTTCATTTCATCTAGGAAAGTGTTCTGTTTTTTTTCTGCAGACACGTACGCACACACATACGTGTATATATAAACGTATGTATGTATCTGTATCACTGAAACAGGTTTACAAGACGAGGCAGTTATATGGATACACCGAGCAACCCTTTGCAACACAGGCATGAGTACCCATACTCTGACACTTTCTTACCCGTCTACTCCTATTGCCATAGTTACAATGGAAACAAAGTTGGATACAAGCAGCATGAGGCCTGCCAGTGAATTTTCTGTAGTTGAAAGACCTGACAGCTAGCAATGTCCCCAGCTGCACTGAAACTGCGGGACCCAGATGTGCTTTTGCATACAAGATCCACACAACTTCTCACAAAAATGAAGCCTGAATGACTATGTGGGCTGAAAATAAAGCACCATCAGATTCCTTAGCTGGCTGGACCAAGGAGACTAAAACATCCTTGGCAGCCCACAAGTTTGCCATCAGGTTTCATCATAGCTTCAGCAATCAGTACATGCAAAGATTTCTAAAGCATCTTGCCCTCTTTTAGAGATAGCTTCAGGTGGAGACTCTGCCAATTTACAACACTGAGAATGCCCTTCACCCGCCCCAAGGGATCACTTAGTAAGCAGGTCAGGATTCATCATCTCAAACATTTTACTGACCACTTCCTCAACTTACTGAGTTCAAATACACACTTGCTTCTCTCCCCAGCTCTGGATGCCCTTCCTCACACCCAAAGTCTCCAGTCTGCCTATGCTGAAAAATAATACTTGGCCAGTTTCCTTTCAAACAAGTTTTTTTCCTCCAAAACATCTCCCCAAACACTCCAGAATGGAATCACTCCACAACCACAAAAGACTTAATAACATAGTCGTCAACACCCTGATGGCCTGCTGAGATTAGCAGCAAGCAATATTTAAGAATACCTGCACCTTTCCCAATTTCTCCCCATTTCCCTTGCAGGAGTTGGTATCTTCACACCCATTTTGTTACACATACGTACCCAAAATGCATTTGCAAGTCTATGATACGGAGCAAATGCCTAACTAAAGCAATACTTTGAACATCTTTGAAAACAAAGCATTGTTCTAGATAAAATTTCAACCGAGTGTTGCACACTAAAATGAAAAGCACTGTTCAAAATATAAATCATCAATCAAAAGCACTTCAGTTACGTCCAAACACTCCCACGAAACCACACTAAAAAATCTGGTCTTATAAAAAAAGGGAATATAATTCTCTTTTGCCATTCTTAATTGCAAAGCTGTTAGTCTAAATATTACACCTTGTAAAGGAAGCCATTTGCCATTGTACTTTTGCCAGAAAGTGAAGAATCTTGGCAACAGCAATTCAGGCTTTTGAAAGCCAAAACAGATACATACTTCAGAAGAAGCACAGAAGAGCTGATGCCATTCCACTTTGAGCCTTGCCAAATAAAATTAAATAAAATATACGCAGTTCAGCATTTTTTGGTTTCCTGAATCTGCCTAAAATTTTGAAAGGGCTCAAGGCTCATAGCCTGTGAATTCATCTTCACCTCCTGACAGAAGAGTTTCACTGACAGCAAAGAAAAAGTCCTGGGACAAAAACAGTATTTAGCCCAACAGCACTGGACAACACCAACAAGCAACCAACCAACCAAGAAAACCAATCGACCAAACAAAACACTAAACAAAATCAAAAAAACCAAACAAATCCCAAACCTATAACGAACTTTGGAAATATTTAGGGAACTCTGCAGCTTACTTTCTTCCTTGATCACTGAAAATCCTCTTCTGTCTCCTAATAGCTTCAAATCCATAGCTTTGAAGCAGGAACTTTGGCAACTAAACAGACTTTTACCCAAGTCTAAATGAAATATTAGACAGAAACTGAAATAAAAAAGTACATAGTATACAGCAGACAATTCCATCAGCAAGCCATATGCAGAGGTAGGGCAGGTAAAAGGATGCATGACTGGGACATGAGATGCACAGGGAGGCAGCCCAAGGTGAACTTCATCAGAAAACGCCATGACTAGTGGTCTTTAATTTTGCATATACAGTTCCTCACTACATCCTTCGCCTCCAGAAAACCAAAAAACGAGTCTCTATTCACTGTGCTGTCATTGTCTTGCCTCTCCTCCCCACCCCAATCTAGTCACATTTCTCAGAAAACAGAATCCAAAATTTTATAATTTTGGGAAGCAGTCTAAATAATTATTTCCTTATGTTATTTTAAGCTTTTATTATCCAACCTGAAAACTTAGAGTGGAGTTATACAACAGTCAAGATGATTTAATAGCTTGTTACTGCCAAGAACAGGACAGACATCCCACTCTCTTTATCAGCCCTTGCTCCGCTTTCTTCCTCCACTTCCTCCCAGCAGTTTCATGGCACTCCCTCCCCTTCTCCCCGCTTTGTGTCATGTATGGTCCTTAATGAGTTCAGCTTGTGTTAATTAACGCATTTGTTTTGCTGGGTTAGTGTTCTGCTAAGGAAGCAAATGCAATCAACTTAGA
This sequence comes from Oreocharis arfaki, assembly GCA_013398015.1. Classification (NCBI taxonomy): domain Eukaryota; kingdom Metazoa; phylum Chordata; class Aves; order Passeriformes; family Paramythiidae; genus Oreocharis; species Oreocharis arfaki. The sequence continues at coordinate 806,758 of VZRR01002322.1, forward strand.
TCTGACAGGCAGTTCAGTTGGCACAACGTGAACAGCAGGAGACCATGAGCAAGAAGGAAAGGGAACAGGATCACCCCTCTCCAGTGGCAGCAAACTATGACATTGGCCAAGGCAACCTGTGAACTTTCATTTTCTTTGTTTACTGCCATTAGGAGCTGGCAAGCCTTTCCTACTGCACATCCGTGAGAATTACTGCTTTCCAGGCATCTCACAGAAGTTAAACATTTGGATAGATCTCCAAATAAAATATGAAGTTTTTCTCAAAGGCATTTACTTTCACCTCGTGGTCCCAACTCAACTGAAGTCTGCTTTTGTTGCCTACTTACCAAAACATTGCTTTTTGCATTCAACACTCTAATGAGCCTTTATGCTTCCCACCTGCAACTGGTGTGAATGGCCCTGCCCCCTGCTCTGTGCTGGAATTCGAAAGCCAAGGGCTCTAGACCCCCCAGCCCAGAGACTAAACTACGCACAAGACATTTTTCTAAGCAATTAGAGTCGGTTCATCAGCCTCGCACAGAGCCTTTTTTTTTTTTTTAAGAAAGTCAGATTGTTACAGATCCTGTTTGAAACCAGAGTTTAATCTGCGTGCCTATCCATAAACGTTCATTGGAAATATCTATCAGATCAACTAGTCTTAACTAAGGTGATAAGGTGGTAGCATGCACTCCTTAGCTGCTACTTTTACAGCCTCCAGACAAAAGTTAGGAGAGGTAACAATTGAAATATGTATACAAAGGTTTGATAGAGAGACTTTTAAATTCATAGAGTAGCAATCCGCAGCAAGGATGCCCTGTTCCCAGGATCTGTTCCCTTATTTCTCTACAACACTCCTTTTTGGAGGAGAATATTCCAAAGCATGCAGAAACCTTTATTTCCTCTCCTGGCTGATGCAAAAGACAAAGATAGTTTTTTAAAAAAAAAAAAAAGAAAAGGAGAGAGAAACAAAGAACAAAAGGCAATCTCCTATCATATGACCTACTGATCAGTTTTTCAAGCATTTTAAGCCTGTTTCATCCAAACGATGCATTCATAAATCATTACAATTATTTGTAGCCTATTTTTCTTTACTTGGATCTTTATGCAGGGGGCTCTGTAGCTTCTCAAAGAACTTGCTAGTTTTTGTTGCACCATACTAGCTACAGAGGGTTGACCATAAGGCTGACTTCAAAACCAACACTCACACTTGTGCACAGAAAGCTACAAGCACATATCTATCAATACCATTCACACCCCTCCTTAGGGTCTCTCCTGCTCTCCAGGGTCTTCAGGTGGGTTAAAATACTTTTCCTGGATTTAAAACTCCGTTATTGTGGACCAATGACATCTGAGATTGGGGTTTTTACTTTGACAATTTACAGGGTTTAATACTGATAGTTAACACAGTAATTGTACATGTATCACTTGCTGTTCTCTTGGTACAAGATTTTTTTGGAAGAGTTATTAACTAGGATTATCAGAAGCTTTTATTTAGACATCAGGGTTCGTGTTTCTGAAGAAAATCAATCGACGGAGGCTTTTACAGTTACCTATGATTTATGTTCACGAATAAGCACTGGTTTATTTACATAGTCTCACCCCATATAAATGGTTGAAGCTAGAAGGCAAGTTTAGACATTTCAATTCAAACTGCAAGCTACTCACTAAGATTATATCTTTCTGAGATACCACAAGAGGTACACCTAAGTCAGCAGGTTACTGTCAGTACACCTCATTTGTATGGTTAGAACACTCACAAGAAAGACTTTCTGCTTAGTCTCTGAAAAAAAAAAATCACATTCTGTGAGCAGAAATGGATTCCCCAGCATCAACAGTACATTAATTCACCCTCCAAATAATTTTGTGGTAATTATTCCCAAACATGATTTATTCTAAATAATTCCACTGTTGAAAGAATTCTGACAAAGACACCATAGTAAGTAACGGCAGCAAGTAGCAAAAATAAACACGCAAACACCTTCTACCTCTCATGCACAGCAGCGTAAGGGTTACCACAGAATGACTTGTAAGTGATAACTCAACAGAGCCAGGAGAGCCCTGGACTTCACCAACCCCAAGCAAGCAGGCAATGACCAACTCTGCTTCTAGTGGCAAAGAGTGCAAGGAGGCAACCCCAACAAATACTGTGCTGCTCTTGAGATGAACAGAAAATCCTGTCTCTTCAAGAGGGCTATAATAAAGAAGTGCAAGGGATAACACACAGAAATTAAAGGAATACATACACCCTTGATTGACTGGAACATAAAAAAATTGTACCCAATCTGGGGACTGCACTCATTCACTCCCATGCAATGAAGCACCAGCAGTGCCAGAGCTCACTCAACTGCAAAAAACCTGCTTTTTAAGATACTGTGGTTTTAAGATACTGATGTCACAGATACCCCATGTGTACTTTAACGCTGCCTCACTAACAAATCACAGCAATCTCTTCTTAGAGCAAAGAGACCATTTTGTAATCTCAAATGCATTTGCTGGCATTATGCAACACACAAGCTTCAAATCCACGGGTGGCTTATGGTTAGCAGCAGGCAATCAGTGCCGACTTTCAGAACACAACTAAAATGTTACTGATGCTCTATTCTTGAATACAGGCTAAGAATTTCTATAAATAAATAAATATAGGATATCAGCAACGCAAAAGTCTTCCTTACCCTCTTACGTTTTTTAGCCCTTGAAAAACAGTTTCAAGCTGACATCTCAAAAGCGAGTATGCTGACCTACTTGCAAATATAATACCACCCTGGGACAAACAGGGCATAGCTTTTTCAAATAAGTGTAAACAAAACAGAAAATAAACCTACATAATAGGTTAATATTTTGTAGAAGGGCTAATGTTCAACAAAGCGGAAATCTGGCCAGCTGATCACATGTTTCATGTGCATTAGTGAACACTTATTTATTGCTGTTAACTTGTACCTGCAGAGAGGAAGAAAGAGAATACTCTTCCTTTGATTCTGAAGGTCATGAGGTGACCAAAATTCCAGCTTAATGAAGACTATGGTGAGGTTGCAAGTGTCACAGCTTCCACCAACCCTTTCAAAACGCAGTGTTGGAAAGCACAGGGAAGAAAACTGAAGTAATACCACCCAGGCTTCATAGACTATGTCAACTTAATTAGAATGGTATTTTGGCAGTACCGAAAGATTACATATCGAAGGCTGGGTAGCAGGCCAAATAACTTGACTAGAATATTTTGCCAAGCCACCTACATTAAGAGCTACTTCCCTGTACTTGCAGGATGCCATGAAGGAAATCTGTTGTTTCAGGCCTTATGAGGCTGTTTAACAGAGGTATGAAGCGTTGAATACCCCCAGCACTGAAGGTTAACTAGATACACGTTAAACAAGTAACATCCCTAGTTAACCTTCAGACTCCAAAGGGGAACATTTGTTCTCCAAGGGTGTAGGCTCCAGATGTAGTGCCTTCCCTGTGTACCGATGTGCTTTAACCCACAAAACACCCGTACTCCAAGCATGGAACCCACACACAGGTCCCATCTGCATTCTCCCACCTCCAAGTTGTCCAACTGGTACTGGCAGCAGTGGAAAGGAGGGAGAAGACAGCACGTAAGTGTCCCCACACACAACGTTGTTTTATAGGCCTGGAGTACATTGCCCACAGAAGCAAATCAACATCCAGGCTGCGCACAGAGCTGACCACAACACTATTACAGGATATGAAGGCAGCCACAGACCCCAGGTGGTGGTGGTGGTACATGTACAGGAGAAGTGTACAATACTGCACTGCTGCATCAGTCAGGGAGGAGAAACAGGCTCTCCTTATGTGCAGTCCATCTCATTCCACAGCAGCTATCTGGATGTCAGAGAAAGCTGGGGCTTGCCTGAGAAGCTCAAGAAGCCACTTACAACCTACACAATTCAATGAAGCACACCACCAGGGCACCTGGCGCTTTCCATTGAACAACAGAAATTTAGAAAACTGTTTTAGATGTAGCCATCCATGATCAGGAGACACAAAACCAGCCAGAGGAATCCCTCCCCAGTGTACACCATCTAAACTTCAAACTCTCAGCACCTCTGGACAAGACTGACAATTATGCCAGACCAGTCATGCACTATCCCCAGACTTTTGGTCTCTACTGCAGAGGTCAATCCTGACAAAGATTCAGTTTCTCCCAGGAACTTTCAGGGTTTAATTTCACCCAGTGTGTGTCTGTGTATAATACATGTATTATAAACATATATTACACACATGCACTTACACGTGCATGTGAACTCTATAAACAGATGAAGAGATTCTTTAGCAGCAGCATAGAATGCAAGATGACATGGCAGAACTCAGTCAACCTCATGAAAAATAAAAAATCTCACTTCTGTTCCCTGAATTTCTTTTGCCACTTGAGGCAGAGATTTTGTTCACACTTTGCTCTTCCAAAAAGTTCTCCCCCTCCCAAAATACACTGCAGTGTAATAAAACAAAACATTTATCAAAGGAGCAGATGAGCTCTCTCGCAAAAGCCTCTGTGAATATAAAAAATTTGAATTTCTAATTGCTGCTGTTAATTGATGAAATAACAATTCAAAAATGGTTTTTTGCTACTTTGTATTTTGATCTATAAAAGCATTCACTCATCATTAATACAATCAATTTGATGGATGCATCAGAAAAGTCTCGATTTTCATTTCAGCCTCGCTAATTAGCGGTTCTATTTTATTAAAAACCAGCTCTGCATGAAGAGATGGCTTCACACAACTGCCTGTTTTACACAAATACCTCCCACAGGCTTTCATGCTACTTTCTGTCACTGGAAGAGGGAGAAAATTCCCTTCACCTAATGCTCTGATGCTTACAGATCTCAGCAATCGCTAGCTTGCAATATTCCCCATCTCCTTCACATGGACAGCAGTACCACAGAATTTGCCACCAATGCTTGATATTGTCTCCTCTTTATGGCATTGTTGGTCTTAGATAATTTACACTATGGCTTGGAAACTATCACATTTGTTTCCTGCAACATCTTTGCCTACGCATCTTTTCCAGTCCAATAACTAGTATAAGTCAGTAGCCTAAAACGAGCAGCACAATTTTCATGAGGACTCTCCCTTTTAACTAAATGACAACCTCCTCATTATACAAAACCAAAAAATTTCTCTCCAAGACACAAGGCAGCAGCAGAAGTTCATTGAAGCTGGATGCCTCTCAAGAGTCAGGTTTGAGAAGGCTGCTCCACGCAGAAGTGCTCTTCTCTCTGTGGCAGGCGATGATAGCCACTGTTCCCAGAGAAGCTCCCAGCGGCAGAACTTCCTAGTGCTGTCTCTTAAGCTATACCCTCATACTCTGCCCCTGCAGACATGCAACAACATATTGCCCAATGCAGCACCGCAGTCAGTGTCAGTGGGACACGCAAGTAGCAGGAACGAGACAGATAGAATTTTTCCCACGACAACAAGTAGCAGCATTTGCTCAGAAAAGATCTTGAAGCTCAAGTGAAGACATGCAGGATTATAGGAAATCCCTACCAATGCATGAGGAGGGAGAAATACTGAGCAGCCCAGGAAACAAGCATCTGAATTGCTCCCATGGTCTAAGGGACAGAAAGATATGGCTGGTTTTCTACCAGACTTTGATGACAGATCCCCGAGTCTTTATACAGACCTTAGGCAGGTCAAATCTTTTAAGGTTTAAATGCCTAATGAGATCCACTTTTAATCACACCAGAAAAGACAACGGGAAAGTGCAGAACCACTCTGCTTTTGCGCCAAGTCGGAACACAAACAGTTCCTTCTGTGGAGGTCACATGTGCCAAGAAGGACTAGGCTCCAGCTCCTGGCTCTTGAGCAGCACTGAAGTTTTCATTCTCTGGATGGAAAGTACAACACTACTGATCATTTGCTCTGCAGAAAAGTTAAGAAATCACCCCATATAGTCAGACAAAACTAAGTAAAGTGTCATTTGTTACCAGAAACCTCCTCCCTGGTATCCAGTGACAGGATGTGTGGGAATGGTTCACAGCTGAGTCAGGGGATGTTCAGACTAGATAGACAGAAACACTTCCTTTACCAAGAGGGCAGTCAAACACTGGAACTGGCTTCCTAAAGAGGTGGTCAATGTCCCAAGCCTGTCAGTATTTAAGAGGTACTTGGACAATGCCCCTAGCAACATGCTTTGACCTTTGGTCAGCCATGAAATGGTCAGACAGTTGGACTGAATGATCACTATAGGTACCTTCCAATTGGAATGTTCTATTCCATTCATTAGACATTCAATGTTCCATTCAAGGAATGTTCTTTTATACCAAAATGGCCTTACCCGAGTGAATGGTCTTAATTGAAGTTCAGGACATTCTCTTTCTTTAATTTGTAAATTTTTTTTCTGATCCAAGTCAGGCATTGAGGCAGCACTGGAAATAACCACTTCTAGAAATGTCCATCTCGGAACACTCGGGTGTTCTCTTGCCATCAAATTTGAGCTTATGGAAAAACAACAGTCTGCTGAGAAATGGTAACCTTCCCCTCAACAACTGTGTTCTGCCTCAAAGTAAGAGTAAAACCAGTCAGAGACAAGAGCAGTTTAGGAAAACCAGTTTTATTTGACATTGAAATGGACTGGGAAGTTCAGGGGACCAACGGCTGTGTCCAAGGTAAAGGGCTGACAACATCCCACAGCCGTCTCAGGAACTGCCTGACCTCCACTGCCACAGTGCCCCACACTTGACACACAATTCCCACTTTCTCATCCTGCACCCTCACAAGAGCATGTGGCTCTTGGCTAAAGTGTGCCCGTTTGCACTGACTGCTGACCAGTGACGCTGGCCAGCGAGGGACCAGTTAACAACACGAATTTCACAAGCCCACAATTACAAAACAGATATGAGCAAGTACTCTGCTGGCAATTAGAGCTCCAGCTTTTTTTTATTTATTCTAGTATAAGAACAGATGTTGCAGTTATTCAAAGGTTTTCACAACCTTAATTGCTGACCTTAATTGTTGTTAATCTTTCCCATGAAATGGAGACAGACAGACGCCACCCGTATTTTGTGAAGAAGATAGTGAGCTGCAGGGTATGAATAATAAAAGACAGTATTGTCTGCCTTCTCTCTTCTGTGTGAAATACAAGGGTATTGGGATTGGCCGGCAGCATGGAAGAAAAAGAATGAACGAATGACTCAGCTGTCTTATTTATTTTTCTGAAGGGTGCATCTGCTACAGGGTTGAGCCTTGACACTGACATTTCTTTCCCCCCGCTCCTCCACCTCGGAATGGGTGAAGCTTCCAAGTGCCAGCTAAGGAAGTGCTGTATTTAGCCTTCACAACGCCCGAAACAGCTGATACACAAAGCACCCTGTCCACCTCATTGAGCATCACTAAAGCTGTAGTATTAAGAAGCAAAGTGTTGAGTTTCACAGGGCGATATTAGGTTTCATAAACAAGTTCTCAGACTGGACAAAAAAGCAGCACTTAATTATGTGCTAGAAACATTGCAAAAGATACATGAGAGCTTCCCAAGTCTTTTTCTTTGCCTGCCTGACTTCTTACTCAGGTGTGGAAATTTTATATCCATCTTTTTGCTGCAGAACTGGGAGACTCAAGTTTTCTAACCACGAACTACATTCCTCTGACTTCGTTCTGCCAAGTGTACTCAAAGATGTTAACTTGGTGTCCCAGTAATTTGAGACCAGGCAATGCAGAGGAGGGACACAAGTTCAGAAATGAAACACAGGATGTACTGATGCTGTAACAGGCTTGCCCTATAACCTAAGACAGGAGCCCCAGAAGTCAGCAGAGTGAAGATCAATTTCATGTTTATGGTTGCCTTCAAGCAAATGCCTGGAGTGAACTTGATGCATAAGACTTAACCCAAAACCAGACTAGAATGGCATCAGCTACCATCTGCTGCAATATACAGGAAATCAAGTCTTTCCCCCAGCTCTCACGTCAAAACTCACCTTAACTGCAAACATCTTCAAGGATTCTTGACAGAAAAAAAAGGTAAGGACCATTTTGGTTTTAGTTCCTTAAGAGATACTATACTTTTTCACTAAAAAAAGTCAAAATAAATAATCCAACCAGGCACCATGTATACTAAATAACTGCTCACAGATTACATTTTAAGAGCATCATTAAAAGATTGTTATAAATTGCACAATAGAAAGAATTCAGTCAAGATTTCCAAAGGAAAACATCAAATTACCAAGATGTTAATTGCTGTACATACCCTGGCATAACTAAAGGGATTTGGACATAGCATGAAAGATGCCAAGTTATATCAGTTTTTAGAAATGAGTTCAAGGTAAACTCAGCGAACTTAAAAATCAGGAAGAAACTTATTTTCTGGAAGAACTAGCTAAAACTAGGTAACACAGACAAGAATAATCAGTAAGACAGCATGAGCAATAGTCACTACAGCTTCTGCAGAAGTTATGACTCAAACCTACCCAAGGTTTATGATACTGTATAAACAAGACACATGTCAGCATCAACCCTAGAGACTCTTAAAAGGACCTGAGCTGCTGCACCTTGTAGGAGTGGTTCCCCCCTTAACATCCAGCCAAAGGATCACAGTTAAAGGTAGGAAAACACAGAGCTTTTTTCCGTACAATAAGTCATCAGAATTACCATAGCAGCCATTCTTTTCAACATATCCTTAAGCTCTCTGAACTTTGACAACCAGGGAGGTGACACAAAGTTTGCCAGCAGTATGCTGTGTTCAGTCAGAGCTGGCGCTTCATGCAAAGCACAGCAGAACAACCTCGTGATCACAGGCAAATGAGTAGCCAAAAGGGCAACTCTGATTTAATTTCCACAAACTCAAGCCAATATGCTAGAAGAATAACCCTGCCCGTGTGTACCACTGAAGTAAGTGTCAGGAGTCTGAAGTCTTGTTTGAAGTACCTTACTTCAGTAAGGTATCTTACCTGTATAGGTAAGTATACCTGTAAGGTATACTTATCCTGTAAGAAGTATCTTACAGGAAAGAGGGAGGGGAGGATAGGAAAACAGACAATACCTCACAAGAAAATACAGTATTAAGAATCAAGGAACTGGCACAAGCAAAGCAGAATCATGACAAGTCATTAAACCCAGGGCACACCCACTTCTTGAAAAGTGTGGGCTGTTACGACACTGAAGGGGTAAAACAGAATTAGAAAGAGTACAGAGAAGAGGAATTCCTAAAGCAGAAACTAACAGTCCTGGATCATTTGGCACAAAAAGGAGACAGCTGAGGGAAAAGAAGGCAGACATCAAGTCAGTTACAGAGGACATGGAAAAAGTGCCCAGAGAATAAGCATTCCCTCTCAAAAGAAAAATTCAGAAAATCTGAAATTGATCGGAAACATTAAAATCTTTTCCATGGGGTGACTGAATTCATGAATGTGTTAAAATAATAATAATTTAGGCAAGCACTGGAGACAGCTCATAAGGGATAGCAATGATAGTAATAGATGTGCACACTCCAGATAACTGCAGCACAGCTCACCATGAAGCAGAAGGGTCTAAAAGCAGAGAAAAACTCCTTGCTGGCTTTCCACCTAAGCAACTGCAATTCAAATCAACATTTTTCTTTCTTAATTAACATTCCTGGCTGAGAATTGTGGGCACTAGACATTAACCTAACAGGGATGACGGTAAAGGAGAGCTGGAGGAACAGCCACATCACCGCAGTGCCGAAGCACCACCTCAGCACTGCCACACTGCATCCTCCAGAAAACACTGCACCAATCTAACAGATTTGCACCTTTAACTATTTGGCACAGACCTAAAAACTACAGTTGCTAGGCATCTTCCATGTAACATTTACTTTTAACAGCAAGTCCTGCAGGCTGGTGCAGTATGCAGAAGGTAGAATACACGTAGCCCACAAGTTGACACGCACAGGCCTAAATGCTGGCTCTCTGCAACACACAACGCGATCCGCTTCGCCAAAGCGCCTCTCCCACTATTTCCCTGGGAGTTTACTACATCCATGATGCTATACATTTTAGCACTGAATACAAAAAGTACTGCTTTCATAACAGGCATCTAGGAAGACCCCTCCTTTTCCTTTCAGACCAGGACAAGAGCAAATTGAAATCTAAGGTTTTAAAGAACATGATTTCTGCCTGATTAAGGAAACCTGATTAAGTCCTCCCAAAGTCACAACTTAAGGCCAACACCACAGTGAAAGCTCCAAAGAAAGCATAGCTGAACAAAGCCTTGAACACCTCTTATCAGCTTTTTATTTTGAAAAAAAATGTAGAGCTACTTTCAAAACAGCGTGAGAGTCACAACACCAGAAAGATTCTGGCTTTTTCATGTTCTCAAAATAGCATGTTAGAAAGACGTCTACAAAAATAGAAATTTTAGGTGCATTTCGCTTTCATCTCGAGCATCAGCTGAAGTCTATCCAACGCAGCATTTGCGTAAGGCTTCATAAAGCATTCCCTCATCCACAACCCCACTCTGATCAGTGGCAGAAAACTGTGATCAGATGCAGCCAATCACTTGAAAGCCCTCCAAGACCAGAGGATTTGGATGCTGGAGCATGCTTGTCCCTTCCCCACCACCCCATACACACCGTACACTGAGAATTTCAGATTCCTCTAACTTGCTCCACTGAAATCCAAGCAATCTAATAGAAGGTGGCACCTAGCAGCATCACCAAAAATAAAACCATCAGAGAGAAACTAGTGAAGTGTAAAGTAATGCTTTGTTTCAGGAGGTTAAATGTGCAAGTTATTTTCAATGTACTTCTTGACACAGAAAAGGAAGCAGCAGCAATGAATTTTGGGAACCATCTTCCCTTCTCCTCCATCCCCAGGAGGCAAACCAAGGGAAAAGTAACTGTGTTCACACAGCCCCTCTGCTCCTTGCCTGCCCAGATTCACCCTCGCTGCCCTTCTGTGGGGCAGAGTGAAGCTCACTCACTGTGTCAGGGAGAGCACCGCTCCTCACCTCCTGCTCCCTGCCTTCTAGGAATTTCCCAAGCCAACACTGGCAGATTAGGAGCTGTAATGCTATTAAACACTGCAATATCAAAACGTGAACTGAAGCACATAAAGCCTGCCTTAAGAGGAGGGGTATTTTTTGTTTTTTTGGGGGTTTTCTTTTAACCTCTGGAAAAGCATCTAATGAAAACAGTGAGGAAGCAGTGTCAAAACTGGCAACTCCACAAGCAAAAACAGCCTAGTTTACGCGCACATTGCAGCCTGCCTGCTACTTCAGATTACTGATTGCAGAGCAACAAGTTATTCTCTCTCCCTAATTGGGTCCCAGCCTAAAATAGTCCTGTTATTTTTAGTACAGTACTTAAGTATCTGAACTGTGCCCTGTACTGCCAAAGCTGGCATGCATCCCTGGCCATACCAGAAATTCCGATATTAAACAAGAACACACATGCCACATACCCAGGCCGACGTTTGTTCTTCTGCCTTGTCTTTTAGTGGGCAACTTTAAAGACTTTAAACATTAACAGCCAGCCAAAAATGGCACAGGCTTAAATGCTAATTCTGCATTTAAAGCCTCTCTCCCAGCTACTGTGCAACAAGAGAATCAGCCCGGCAAGGAAAGACTGAGTGTTGCAATACCACTGATTAGTTAGAGACAGTCAGTTTGTTTTTAGGGCACAGATAGAAGATAAGAATGGGATTATTTTATCTCCATTTTGCTTGGTTTGAGTCCATACAAGTTCTGGGCTACTAGAGGAGAGGACAAATCCAAAACGCACTCTAACTCACCCCTCTTCTGTCCCCTTCCACACTGCACATACACTATGGATTAAATTTAAACTAGTCAAGAAACAAAAGGCCTGTGTTAAATATGTTTACACACACCACAGAAGGAGGATTATGTAAGCTTTGTCTCACAAACAATATGCTTCTTCTGCAGAAGAAATGCGATGATCAAAGCAAGACTTGTGCATATTTCCAAGTCAGTCTTCCCACCTTCCATCACAGGGGTGACAACCGTCCTGCAGCATGCTAATTCTGGAGTGCAGGGAGCAGAACAAAATCCAAAATATCCATAGGCTCCTCCAATAAAGCCTACCTGTCACCGTGAGCTGACTGTCCCTCACTTTGTGCTTCCACTGTAATCTCATTTTTGTTAGACCAGGAAGAACAAGTTCCCAGGAAAAATTTACTCTGTCCTTTTACTAAGTACTTTGCAGCAAGGAAGTCAACTCTATGAAAGAGCTTTAAAGACAAAATCCTAACCTGAAAGACGGCTGCCAGCCAACAAAAATTTGTTAGTCTCTATTACCACGAGACCATCTGTTCTTGAAACTGTACGTTCCTTTTCAGAAGGGTTCTTATTTTGTGAACAGCATTAGCATTGTTCACTCTCTCCACTCTGTCAACATCCCCTTATCCAACATGCTTCTAGATCTGGTGGTGACACAAGACTAAGCCTCTAGTTTATCATATCATTATCTAGTCATTTTGGGTTCATCAGAATATTTCAGTACTTTCTATTTTCAATTTCTCCAATCTCAGACAGTAGCAGAAGCAACATATATAAAACCTTTCATGGCTTCTGAATTACGGCTGGGCTGATCAGGGGCACCAATTAACGCTGTTCTCAAACCCAAGTCTGACAAAAAAGTGGAGGCAAAAATTCAACCTTTTGGCATTTGCCCTTTAACCATTTCAGTATATTGATTCTGGATGAAAGAAATTTGCTTTGTATTTGAAGAGAGCCTTCTGCCACTGAGTGTTCATTCTCTCTCATCTCCAGTTTTTACTTAACCCTCAGACCCAAGATATTTAAGTTTTGTTGTTGCCCATACATGACAAAAAGCAAGCAACAGTTAGTCTGTCTGCATCGCTAGGTAGAGAGGTCAAGCGAAGTCCATCCATCTGCACTCCACTAAAAGAGCAATAGCCTGCAGGCAATTATTGCAATACTAAAATAAGTGAAAGTGAAACAAGAGACATCAAAAACCCATTCTGTAATTCTACTGCAATAAAATAATGATTAAGGGAAAGGTCAGTCAACTCACCACTTTCTCAAAAAAACTACAGGTAACAAGACCAAAACAAAAACCAAAAACGAAACAAAAAACCCAAACGAACTAACAAACCATCAAAAACAAAAGAACCGCAACAACAACAAAAAACCCCCACAACAACAAACCCAAACTATTACTAGTGATGATAGGAAAGTCAAGAAAAAAAAAAAAAACAGATGCATATAATGAAACTCAGTAACAAATTGAACAGTTCGAAATTTTTTTTTTAATCTTCACATCATTAGCAGTTATTTTTGAAAGTTCATAGTGGATTGACAAGGGAGCAGAGGCTGGAGAATGGCAAACAGTGATTTCTTACAGAAGCAGGAGGGGAAAGGAGTGGAAAGTAAAACATTAAGAATGATACTTGTTGCTTTATTCGCACATTTGCCATTAAACCCATCTGCTAGCCGCAAGAAGAAGATAAAAGATTCAACTCAACAAAAACTGGTTGTTCATGTGTAAGCCAAGTCAAACCAACTCAACATCCTACTTCGTCAGAATAACATATTTTAGGAACACAGAAGCAGCAGACACTGAATTTGAGTCTTGACATTAGTGAAACCACATCAAAAGATTCAAACTGCATTCTTACAAAAAGAATGAGAAAACTTTTGTCATACTGTTAGCAATCCAAACAGTCATCTTATGGCAGATTTGAAAGTGACTGGGCAACTGCACTGACTTATATCTGCTTGGAATCGCAAAAAAATTGAAATACTCACAAAATAGCCTGACATACTGAATAACCTTTGCAGAGATCTGCCCTGGTCCCACACTATTCTAACACTAACAATCTAGATAATGAAGGAGAAAATGACACTCATTAACCTTGGGGAAGCTGCTAACTTCAAGCAGTCAGCTTGGGGGAAGACATAATTCAAAGCAAGTTCTAGACATAATTCAAAGCAAGTTCTAGAAACTAGGAAATTCTTTGTTGAGGAAAGAGGCAAATACCATAGAGAAATGTATAGAGGAACATATGTGAGAATCATGAAGCAACAGTTCTGCTCTACTTGTGGCTGATAAAGCTTCCAGCACGAAGCTGTACCCAATCTTCAGCAAATTTCAGAAAAGATCAACTGGAAAGAATCCAAGCAAAAGCAATAGGAACATCACAGAATTAGAAAAACATGACATCTGGGAGGAAAAAAGAAAAAACAGAATTAACTGGAGTTCAGCCAAAAGAAGCAAAAGTAAGGGTCATGATGAAATCTTTCAAATCTATGAAGGCCTGCTGCAAAGAAAGAGGGAATAATATGTCCTCCATGCCCACAACTTTCAGAAGAAACAGAAAGGTTTAGAAAGCAAAGATTAAGGAAAACATTACTGTACTGGGTAGAGTGAGGGCATAGGGAAAAGATAAAAGAGAAGCACCAAGCCGAAATTGATAAAGGGGGAAAAAACCCCGGTGAGTTGACAGTCAAGACATATGAGGAATAAGCAGCTTCCCTCAACCATAGCCACCAAGCTGCCATCAGAAACACACCTACACTCCAGCTTTTCATTGACTAGGTGACCTGTGCAAAGTCTCCTCTCCAGATCTAGCACTGTGCTACAAGAAAAATAAGCTTAACAGATGCGTTGTCTCCTCTCTTCCCTCAAAGCACAGTACCCAAAACAAGAATACCAACAAGCTGCATACCAACTGTAACCTTCAGGGCTGGAATGTCCTAGGAAAAAAAAAAAAACAAAAACAAAACCAAAAAAAACAAAACAAAACAAAAAAACAGAGAATCCCAATCAAGTTAAAACCTTAGGTGTTAAAGTAACTTTTAAAGAAGTCTAACACTGCTGATACATGGATCCAGCTCTGTTCTAACACTACAAAAAAACCAGAACCTGACAACAGAGAGGCACGTGGGCCATACCCTCAGCCCTACAAATTTTGCTCTTCAGTCTCATTCTGGAGGACTAACAGCAGAAACACCACTTTGGGGGTAACGCCTATGTGTATTTTTTAATACTTAGCCTCAACCGACAAGCTCTAGATCAAAATCTTATGGTTCTACTGCCTGTCAGGTTTTTGAGGGATACATGGAATAGAGAAATTTCTTCTTGCAGAAGAGGGTGGAAGATAATAATCTATACATGGCTACCCCAGCACAACTAACTGGAGTCAGTACTGCAAGGTGCAATCCTATCATTGTGCAGCTTGGCACTAACACTTACTCAGTAGCAAGAATCTCTGGAAGTTTGGGGGGGGGCAGGGGTAACTAGCAAAATCTCAATCCCTTCAGTTTTTTTTTAGCTCACAGACTGTGAGCACCAGTGTATTCCAAACTGCATTTGCATCTGTTCTCACTATGCAAAACCTCTGGGAATATCTACAGGAAATGAACTCTGATTAGACATAACTGCAAGCACTACCATCTTATCCAGGCAATTTTTTCTCTCCAGCCCCCCTCCCCACACACCACTTTGACCTCCACCATTTGCATCAATGGAAGTAGCTGGAGATAGGCATTTCACAAATCTCCCAAATCCAGCACTCCTGGGTACAAGACTTATTTCAGCCTTTAACCATGCAACTGGAAGATATTTAAGCATACCACAGAGGCTTAAGGGAGGCTTTGAAATTGCATTTGCTTTATATTATGCATGTCAAAGACAGTCATTTGTCATCTTTTCTTGAGTATCCCTGAGTAAGATGCTGATGCAGAGATAAATATTCATAAGGCTAGCTCATGCAGTTTTCCTCAAATCTGACTAGATCCAACTCTCTCTTGTTTTAAGAAGGAATTATATGTAAATATCACAGCAAAGGAAGACGTAGGAGTTAAGATCAGATTTCTGTGCATAGGAGGGACCGACTGTGGATTTACAGGATTAGTGGCAGTGCCCATCCCTCTCCGTCAGGAATGACCCTCTGCTCTCCACTTTGCATATTTACGACTGCAGATAGTGGGATCTTGGAGCATGAGGCTGACAGTCCACAAAGACAACGCACTGGTCACGCTTAAAGAGTGACAGGGCTGGGAAACAGAAGAAGGAAAAATAAAATGGTTTTAAAAAATAAAATTAATAGGTGTAGACACTTGAAGTCAAGAAAGGTAAGCACACATTGCCATTTCACGGAGTTCAACTGTGCCCCTGTTTGCATTCTGCTGAAGTAATTTTGCTCAGGTGCCTCACCATGTGGTTATCCCTGGAATCCCTGGCTGTCCAAACAGCCACCAGGCCACAGGACATGGCACGTAAACATCTACTCAAAAGTAACACTTGTGGTTTAGACCAGGATGGAAGCCAGGCCAAGTTTTAGACACAACTTAGCTACCTGTATCACAAGCGGGATGTTTACTATGCACTGTGGTATAAATACTCCTTCTCTCCCCATTTTTTTCATAACACTTCCTCCACCTTTGGAGAAGCCATCATCTCTGAGAGAATTTAACTTCCACGAGCTGGGACGTGGGAGCAAACACAGAGTGATACAACCATCACACAGGCAAAACACATCCACCAAAAACTGCAGGCTTTTCTCATACAGATGCCTCACAGCAGCTCCAAGAAAGCGTTAGCATTACTCCAAAAAGATAATCATATCAGTAATCATTTTCAGAGCCATGATTAAGCCATACTGTGAGTTAAGGCATTCCCCACCCAATGCATCATCTTCACCAGAGGAGGGTGGGGATGCAGCCTACTTTGCCCTCTTCTCCATGTCACACTAGAAAGACACACATGACTGTGGAAGGCAGTTTGACTGCTTCTCCTCTCACACTGCTGAGAAGTGGACGCGCTATGAGAAGGGAAAATAAACTCCAAAAGATCAAGTGGATGAAAAAGTTGAGTTGTATCAATATTGCCCTTCTTTGTGCCTTCTCTTCTAGGTTCTCAGCATGGCTCCTAAACCCTCTCCTTTAAAGCAGCTTTCCCTCTCCCCTCCCAATGCTACAAAACACATATATGAACAGAGAGGTCACTTAGAAACTGCTAATCAAATGCCAAAAAACAGACTGAAATGGTTTCTAATATTTATTTTTCAGTAAGTATCACAATAAAAAAAAATCCAACCATTTTTAGTCGACCTTCATTTACATTCTTAGATAAATTTTAGATCTTTAGTCTGTATTCAGTTTTTCCTCCCTAATAATGGGATGGCTCAATTCTTTCTTACAGGATGCAAAAGGGCAGGAGATTTTGTGGTATTTCCCAGCGGAAGATGACATGATAATTCAAAGCTTTATAGGTTAGGTCGGTTTTAGGATACAGTTATTTCAGATTGCTTTGCTTTAGTTTTTACAAATCCTGTTACTTCTTCATTGACCAGGCAAATCTTTAGGAAGATTACTGCCATGCTACAAAATCATCTCCATTGATAAAATAAAACATTTGCAATCCAGGCTGAGCTTAAAGCAACAAGCTTGTAAAGAGACTCTTCTAATAAAAATGGCAGAAAGTAATTAAAATTCATTTAAGCTACGTAGAATATTTGGTTAATTTTAAACTGCTAATGGATTTCAGAGACAGCATCTCGGGTGAAAATCACTTTTAATAAAACCTTTCAGCCCCTTGGTTTTCTAGGGACCTCATTTGACACGGCTAAGGTGTCAGGTATCCTGAGTTACCCCATTACAGCACTACTTCTAAAAGGATCCCAGAAGACTATACGAAGACTTAACCTGAAGCTCCCTCCTCCAAGCCTCTCAGCTCCACGCACAGCCACAGCCCTGCAAAGCTTCCACACTACCACCAAGCTCAGCAGCCCCCCTGCCCCATTCTGAACTTCAACACAAACCAGCCCTGCATACACCACGCTGCTGAAAGGCTTCATCCCAAGGTCCCAGGGATTCCAAAGAAGTGTTGCATGTAGCATGCATTGAACTGCAGAGGAGATACACCTCTCTCAGACACTATAAAAGGGCTGTGTGTATATATATACACACACACACACGCTTCACCTCAGAAACCTCCAGGCTTTCAAGATTGTAAGTCAGGACTCAGAGAGCTCTTGAGCTCCTCACAAAAAGCACACACTTCCCTGCTTGGTTTCACAGAGTTACAACTGCAGAATTAGAGGATATTGGCAGGAAGAGGTGACTAAGACCAGGTACTGGATGAAAGCATCATTGCCCACACAATGCAACAATTTATGGCTCTAACATAGGTTTAGGCAAAAATTCACTCTGACCACACCACTTGATCTGTAGTCAAACATTGACTTTAGACAAGCCGCAGTTGCACACAGGAAGAGAGCTTCAGTCCCTACACACTTTAAAAAAAATAAATAAAACAATTAATTTTAAAAAGTACTCGTCTAATGAATGCTTCTCTGGCTGGATGAGTCTTCTCTGAACGACTGCCAAAGTCAGTACAGATGTGACACGGCTGAAGGCAAGCATACAAGTTTGCCAGATATCCTGAGAAGAGGAACAAACTTGCTATTTGTATGCAACCACATTAGTGTGCCCATGAAATTACTGCTCCTTCATTACTTCCTTCACCTCAACAGCCCCAAAACCTAACACAGCTATGCAAAGCAACTGAAGCATTATGAGCTGCATTTGTTATAAAACCTGAACTTCATTCAACAGCTGACACAGAACGCTCAAAGTAAAACACGGTGTATGGGGAGAACATTTAATACACATTTTGTCACTCTCCAAATGACCTTGCAAGAGACAGAAACTGTTTCTAGATTAGGCAAGTCCCTGTAATAAAGACTGAGAAAAGATCTCTTCCTCCATCCATCCAAGAGTCCACATATAATGGAATTAGTATCCAGCCAGAAAGGCTAAGCTAGTCAAAACTCAATCATTTTTGTGATAAAATTTTGGAAAAAACCATTCAGAAATGTTTCTGAAGAGAAACCACAGCCACTGCTGTGCAATCCTGAACCCAAGAAACTGAACTCCAGGCATTCCCAAATTCTGTTTGGTAAAATGAAGAAAGTCTGTGACATGTCACCTTGCCCCCCAAATCATTCCACATTTACCACGGAGAAAAATAATAAGTGAAATTACTAAAGAACTGATTTTGGTTTTCAGTCTGCAGAGGTGTTGGTTGTCTGGGGTTTTTTTTCAGGCTAAAGCAGGCCAGCTTTAGCTGGCTGAGAAATAGCAGCTCCAAGGCAGCCCCTCAAGAGCCACAGGAGCTCACGGGCAAGATCTGCCCCACAGCCACCAAGACCATTTCCTAGTAGACACCAGAGCACTCACCTCAAATGCCTTCATTTGACTCTGGCTACAGAAACCCTTCTTGATCAGAGCAGAACGGCTGAACCAGCTCACAGGCAGTTCTAGGATTCTGAGACCGGGAACAGATGAGACATTCCAGGAAAAAAAACATTTCAGCTGGTAACTGGTCTGAAACAAGTATGTTTTACCACTACGTTTCAGAGCAAGTCAACCAAATCTCTGGTGTTTGAACAGCTATTATGCTTGCTATTTCTCATAATATCAATTATGATGGATTTATTACCAGTTACTTCCTCAGTTGCTCTGTTTTATGACGATCATATAATAAGATACAGCTACACATACCTTACATAATCTTCTGAAACTGTGAAGGTGCTATTTTTATCTTCTTTAAATGTAGAAGAGCAATAGTAACATTTTTGTTACGGCTGAGTTGCTCAGTAAAAAACCCCACCTAGCACTGACATATTTCATATTCATTTTAAGAAAACAACCCAGCAACACAGGTCCATTTTATTAAAAAAGTAAGTAAAATTAAGGACAACATAGTTTTCACCCACATTCCAGGGCAGCAAAGAGATCAAACACAAGGTTAACACACACACATTGCAAAAAATTCCCTTCAACAGGTAAGGCTTGCAAATACAGCCAGGCTCTGGAGAGCCTCTACAAAGCCAGGTCTAGTCTTTAGCTTGGTTGTGAAGCCCCATAAGATTTGTTGAAATTCACAAAGAAAAAAAAATTGTTGGGTTGCCAAGCTGGCCCAGCAGTTTGCTGCCACTGAAAAGAGATGGGACCTATTCTTCTCTTTCTCATTTCTCTTCCTTTCCCTGGAAGAGCACCCCACCTCAGCTGCCCCACCACATGCTCCAAGGACTGATCCTATCCCTTTAACCCAGAAGAAAACCAAGCCCAGAAAAAACAAGCACACAGGATAGCTTTCCTACCCAGTTAAGAGTGTCAGCCATGCATACACGTAGCAAACCACCAAGTTGGCCCAAGACACCCAAACACTCCAACAAAAACATCATCATCTTTTGGTAGCAGTGAGCTTTTAGCATGGCCAACATCCCTCAAGAAACGAAGATGTACCTCTCTTCCAGGAGAAAAGTTTCTTCGCCTCTTCAAATTGCAGAGCTTTCACACACACACAAAAAATTAGTATTTCAACACCCAAAGAGGTAAAAGTGACCTGCCTCTCTGACAGCTGCAAGTGTACTGTCTCCCTGAAACTCTACCAAAGTTGAGAACTGTCAAATTGACCTGAAAGGCAACTTCATATTGCCTATAGACACATCACTTTAGCTCACATGAACTTTAATGAGACCCCTGGGGAATAAATCTTGCTAAGGAAGAGCTGGACTGCTGGACATGAAAGACCCAAGAAGTTCTCAGCAATGAATACAAGCAAAATGAAGTCAGGCCGCTACAGCACAGGCCTCTTTCACTGAATTTTTCAAAATAATCCATTTTCCAAACACCTGTGAGAACTTCTCCTGCTCCCGGGAAGAAGAGTTGAACCATTTGCAAGTAAATGAAGACAAATTACACATTTACCAAAATTAGTTAAGGCTAAGACTAGCAAGACATGTTGCAATGCAAATCTTCTATTGAAGGCTGGTATCAACACTGTTTTTCAAAGAACACTGGGGAGGAAAGTTATCCTACAACTTAACCAGGTGTTACAGCTGTTATCACACACCTAAACTGCAGCAGCTGCAGCAGCCTTTGCAATGCTCCTCTGACTTCCCATGTGTTAACAGTGTAATCCACCTCTGCTAGCAAGGAGCTCCACAGAGATTTTTCCTGACCTTTTTTAGCATCAGCTCTAGAACAAAAAAATGCATGCCGAATGTGAAATAAGGCTGAGTACACATTAGAGATGTCAGCAACTCGAACAGCATTTGCTCTGCACTCCTACAGCTCATCTCATAGTCTTGCTGCTCAATTCTCCTGAAGCCTTTTGGAAAATAAACCCAATGCCTCTTTGAAAACCTTTCAGCTGCTAAATGTGATGACTATGTGTAACGTTATAACAGCCTATCAGTGTAGTATATCAAAAGAATCAGTTCATGAATATCGCGTATAGACGGTGACATTCCAGTCTAGTCATTTCTAGAGCATCATAAAGGGCTATTTTGATTGCTTTCCCCTCACAAGGCTGTCCTGGTTTCAGCTGGGGTAGAATTACTTTCTTTCTAGAAGCTGGTACAGCTTCTATTCTGGATTTAGGATGAGAATAATATTGATAACACGCTGATGTTGTAGTCGTTGTGGTGTAGTGCTCGCACCAAGTCAACAGCTCTTCAGTTTCTCACCCTACCAGTGAGGAGGTTTGGGGTGAACAGCAGGCTGGGAAGGGATATAATCAGGACAGCTGACCCAAACTGGCCAAAAGAATATTCCATACTATATGGCATCATGCTGAACAAAAAAACTGGGGAGAGTTGGCTGGGAGGCAGTGACCTGTTGCTTGGAGACTGGGTGGGCATCAATCAGCGGGTGGTGAGCAATTACATTGTTCATCCCTTGTTTGTATACTCTTTCTTAGTTGTTATTATTTAACCTTCCTTTTCTGTTCTACTACACTGTCTTTATCTCAACCCACGAGTTTTGCCTTCTTTCCAATTCTCTTCCCCATCCCACTGATGTGGGGGAAAGTGAGTGAACAACTGTGTGGCATTTAGCTGCCTGACAGGTTAAACCACAAGGACCTTCATTATAATCATCATTTAAAAACTAAAACTAGGCACCCAACAGCCAGAGAGAGAAAAAAAGCAAACCAAATAACAACAAAACAACCAACAGACCAGGGAAAAAAAGCCTTCACCACAAAACCCACCCACTTTTGGCCTCAACTTCTTGGACTTCAGAATTCCTGGAATGACAAACAAAATAATACAACAAATAACAGAACAAAACAAAAGATGACATTGTTACAGCTGGTGAGCTTTTCCATAAAGTGTTAAAAATGCACGCATTCTGCATCTAGATGAAGGCAAATCTGCCTCTAGCATAAGATGAAGAAGCAAGAAGTACTTTGTGCTCACAATCATGCCACACAGATATGCTTCTCTTGGAAATTTTTTACTACATCTCTTGCTGTGACCACGTACAGTAATTGGAACATCACAGTTAGAGATGGACAGGATAAACAAAAGCAACCTGACCCACTGAGAAAGCATCTGCCAGCACTTGAGCCATTGTTCTGCACAATATCAAGGCTTGAATTCTGACATAATCCCCTGACATCTCGGGTGATGTCAGCGTGAGTAGCTATTAGAATGAAGAATGATCCCCCACAAGACATTAATTCAGAAAGAATCGATGGCCTTGCAATACATATTTCTCCCTTAACATTCTCCTAAATGGACTTTAATACATTTGAGCCAGAAGGGGAAGCAGGCCTTTTAAGAAAGCTTGTGATATTTTTGTCTTGTGCCAAAGCCTTCTGAATTTTTAGCTTTTCCAACTCCTTGAAGTTTAATTCCACACTTGTGCTTTGATATAATAAAAGCTCCTCATTCCTTTCCAAGGATGCTCAGAGCTTTAACAGTACACTAAGCAAGACCAACCTACAGATTTTACCTTCCCCCAGTCCTTCTCACCCCCTCTCTCAATTCCCATTTAAGGAGAGAGAACATTTTCCTATCTGAATCCGTACCTAGTAGTTTGGCAGAGATGAACATCGCGGAAAAGAAGGAAAGAAGAAAGCAGGGAGGAAAAAATTAAATCACCTCCCCATTTTTATTTCAGCCTTGAAAACCTCTGCTCTAATCCTTTCTAATATACAACTTTCTTGTCCCACCATCCTCCATCAGAATCAGTACCTGGGAAAAATTTTCTAGCAGTTTTTTCTCTAGCAAAGGATTAAAATCCTTGCTGCCAGTTAGTTTTGACACCTACAAATACATGAAGCATGCACACAGAGCCCAGTTGCAACTCCCTGACCAAAAATACATTTAAGTGTCAAATCAGAATCACAGAACCACAGATCATTCACTAACAGCAACATCAGCAGTGAAAGACATCTGAGTGACATTTTACAGATTCCCTTCCTCACAGTTTCAAAATTTAAATTAACACCTGAAGATGACCTAGAAATAAAGTTAAGCAAAGTAAAAAAGTAACCTCTGAAAACTTAGTCTATGCTGCAAACTGACAACATACCTTTGGACAGAGCTACAGCCACTCGATCAAGTCATCAAAAAGGCAGAATTTAGATGCTGGGCACTGAAAGAAGTTTCTAAGTGTTCATCAACTGCTAATCTCCACCATGAAAAGAGTCTACAGACTTACAAATTCTCCCTGCTTATTGATTTTCTCACCAGGGATGCATAACGGAAGAATGATACTGGTCTCATGGAGTATTATCCACCCTTTCTTAGCTGCCTTCAGCAACCACAGGCTCAGCTTGAATACGAGCACTCAGTTTCTCAGACTTCTCTGCTGACACAAAATCCTGCAGCAAGAGTGTGAAGGGAGTGCAAGGACGACGCTCTGATGTTTACTGTGTGAACAAATGTAGAATTCCCCACTCCTGCTCAGCAGGAGAGCTCCTTCCCACTGGGCTATAGGTTTATTCCAACAGGATGGTATGGTATTTCCTCTATGGTTTGTCTGCCAGGAAAGTAATTTCCTATTTTTGTCCTGTTGTGAGCTAGCAGAAGCTGGCATTGATGGAGGCTGGGAAGAATGAGAGGTTGGTTTGCTAGTGGTTTAACCAAACATATGTTTACAATTACCCCATTCATCATGCCCTGTCTGTGCAAAACTGTCTTTTTTGGAACGTCCCCATGGTCCTTGGGTTTGGCCTCCAAAAAAACTAAAACAGACTCACTAAGAAATGCATTGTTTGAATATTACAGCTAGAGCAACAAAACTGTCCAATGGTTAATATTGCAACCATTAATGCAATTGTTGAGCACTGAGATAAACATAGCTGCTCAACTTGTTGCTGTTGGCCTAAGGATGACAGCTCAACAGCAGGAGGGTAAGATAATGGGAAAACCTCTTGCAGTCTTCCCCTAGTGTCCAGCGAAAGAGTACAAGAGAAACAGGGCACCACGTTTCTTTCTCAAATATTCTACAGCATCTGCCCACAAGAAGAGAATGCAGAGATGGTTGTGGTGTTTCCTGTAAGTTTGTCTAGGGCACTCATCACCTCTGCATCCAAGGACCGTGACTATCACCATCGTCCCAAAGCTCTTCTCAGAAATACACTGCACAGCATAATTAAGACTTGCAACTCCACTCACCCTCTCCCCAGTTATTACTTAAGGGAAGAATAAACAGTCTGTTCCATCATCATATGGTAAAGCGGGAATTTCTCACTGCTGATCCTTTCTCCAAGAAGAGGTCAAACTATTCTAGCAAATACGCCTTATTCCATCATACCTGAAACAGCATAATCTCAAAGACAGCAGTCTTGAAAGCTGCAAAGAGTCCCAAAAGAGACACATTTCACCTCTCTCAGTGTCAGTTTCATGCCACGCACCTTGATTATTCCAGATCTATTTTGGCAATCTACAAGCTTGATATAACCTGCAACTTTACATCATAACATGTCAGAGAACTACACATTTTCCTCTACCATTTTACTCTCTCCAAAGTCATCATTTGATACCCAGAGATATAATGACTTACCAAAGGTTTCTGAAAGGATTCAGGAAGAAGGTCCCTCACACTAATTTACAGCAGTAGTTACATGTTGTATTATCCACGATACTGGAGAAGGTGTCCTACTCTGCTAAAAAGATCATCCACTTCAGAACAACTGATCTTCATGACAGACAGCTTTTGCTGCAGCCATTTAGGAGTGGTAATCTGCATTCCCCATGGGTTAACTAATTGGGATGCAATTAGCAGGTTTCATTAAAAGCTCTCTTGACTTGTAAATGAGCATTAGTGTTGGGCTTTGAAGAACCCATCCTTAATTCATCCTGACTATATTTTTGTTCAATCTACACCTGAGTCTCTGGTCAATGCCTCTACAGGTTGCTTGCCTGTAAAAACCCAAGCTGCAGCCATAAAGCTGCTGCCACGTTCTAACAGAAAGTGACTCACCCAGAGCTCAAAATCTCCTACTTCTGTGAGTGACTCCTCACCACTAAACAGAAATCTCTGGTCTTTTCTGTTACAGAGACCAGGAAAGACAGAAGTTTTCACAAGGGCACTACTCTAAAGCAGGGGATGAACTTGCAAGGCCTTGTGTCCTGAGAACCATGCCCACCTGCTCTGCATGAACTAATCCATCTACGACTTATAAAGGACCCTTAGAAGGCAAGGAGGGAAGGAAGTTTTCAGTACATGGATGCACATTAGTATGAATGTGAACATCTCTTTATTAAAGAGTTTCAGGACACCTTGGCACTGATTCAGTGCTCTTATGTACATTTGAAGTCCAAAACCTGCTAGAAACCATAAACACCACCATTTTCAGATGAATGTACCTGTACGAAAAATGTAGCGTCTGTCTCTCTGCACCAGGTACCTGCTGATGAGATGGTATCCAGGGAAATAAAGCATATAAGAAAAGGAAATGTTGAATACATCCCACCAAACCTTATAAAGTCAGACTATTTTCGCTGTTTCATCACTGAAGATATTAAGAGACTGTTTATAGACAGGATGCCTCATACTGATCAACAGTTTTCTTAAATTACGCACTCATAGTGGAATCTGGCTTTCTAGGATAGTACTCTCCACATCCACAATGCGACAGAGGAGCCATGTTAAGCTAAAGGGAGAACTGCTGTCCAATTCAACAGATGGCATGAGAATAGGAAGGACCTGGCACAGGACTAGTTCAGAAGTGCACAGTTCAACATGAATAAAAAAAAGAGAAGTCAGTGAGGTGACATCTGTTTACTTCAGAACACTACGTTTCAAAACAACCACTGGTTTGGGAGAAAAAGTGATGGGAATCAAGACTACTTTGCCACATCCAAGTTTAGACTGCAACATGCTCTCTTGACCAGCAAGCAGTGCAAGGATAGCAAACCTGTAAATAAAGCTCAATGCTAATAAAGGGATTCCTTGGTAACCTCATTCCTTGTAATTCCTAAAAAAGATTGTGGGGTTTCAACTTTTCGGTAAAGGATCTCCATTCCTAGATATCCCTGGGTGAAGAGTTGCAACTGGTATATTTTGGACATGGCCAGGAGCAGGTCCAGTTTCCAAGAAAAACAATCCTAACTTCTTAGCCTGCTTTCCTACAGAAGGAGGCTTATGCAATCACGCTGTAGCCAAGCCAGTTGGCAAGCTGCATGCAAGCCTGACAGAGGTCTCAGGAGTTATCTTCCTTGTTTGTGAAAACACTGGGCCAGGTGGGCACACTTAAGAAACACTGCACTATGAACTGGCATCAACATTCTCGTAGCTGAGATAAATCCAAAGAAAAGCAGGCTTCCTTAGTGTTAGTTTGGACAAAAGTGTTGGCTTAAAGTGAAGAAAAGCTTTTCCCCTGACCCCATTAATAAAGTTCACTCAGAGGTTTAGAATAAAAAGGCTAGCAGAAAATAGTAAAGGGTTTGACCACAGTGTTTGCTGCAACCAGTGGAACTTTTAATTGAGCAAATACTTAGATGCATCCTAAATGTGCATACCACTGGACATCAAAAGGTACCTCTCCATCTAGTCCCCCACCCCATATTTCAGTGGTCTGAGGAAGCACCTGAGTGCATTTCACAGACAAACGCACACGCACACTCCCCAACACAGATCTGAGCTGGTCTAAGCAGAAGTTATACCTAGAAATCTGGTCTCCTTTAGCATTGTTACCTCCATAACCACACGTAGAGAGGCACAGCAAAAGGGAGCGACAGCAGGGTCCCACCCAGACTGACACTACCCAGGAGCCCCTCAGTTTGCCTGCTGCCACTGCTATGCACACCCAGGGAAGCTGACAGCGCCTCATAGTCTAGAGGGACATCTGCTAGTTTGGGGCTGTCAGAAAACAAATTCCCAAAGCAACACTCTGGTGCTGCTGGCAGAAGCAGTGCATGACCCAGCTATGCCTCTCCTCTGCCAGCTGGGAACTCCCTGCCTTGGAAGGATACCTTTGCCAGAAAGATCCAGGCACTTTTTGCCCATTTACATCTCAAGCACAGATGAGAACATGACCAAAGATTTCTAAAAAACCTTCATGACAAATCTTGCTGGAGTCATTTAAGCACTCGCAAGACAGAGGGCTGCAAACACTTGTTTAATTCACAGAGTGCACACTATACACTTCAGCAGAACTGAGATGCAGAAATCCATTTTGCACTTAGGCAGTGCTCTTGGACTACGCAGTAAAAAACACAAGAATGAGCTACTGAAATCCAGGTGTAGCTGTATGTGAGGATAAAAGCCAACTCATACAGTGCCAGGAGAGGGGATAGTTTGATTAACAAAACCAAGGAAAACCATGGCAGTACCACAAGATCTTTAATATGTAGCCAGGGCAAACAAGACCTACTTTAAGAACAAATAATGTCCAAGTGAAGAAAATAAATCAGACTATAACATGGTAAAACAATCACCGGAGGCAAGCGTCAGGGTCTGCTGCTCTGTCCATTTACTGTTCACAGTAAGGCTACCAAACAGTACTCTTCAGGCTCTGCTGTTTACTCTACACTGTGCTGGATTCTAACAAGCATCCAGTGTTGGAGAAAGAAAACCCAAGCAGCTCTGATACTAACATACACCTGTACAAAGGTAGCCAGAGGAATACGGCTGTGGAACAGCTCTCCTTCTTATGCTGCACTGAGAGGTTAAGCCCTGCAGGAAGACTAACAGCATGGGAAGAGCATCCTTCTTACCTCCCACACCCCGCCTCAGCCCAAAAACGATCATGAAGCACAGCCAGAGCTCTCATTTAAAGTTTCAAGCATATTTCCCCTTTTCCAAGCAGGTGTTCTAATCTCCATGTGTTTGTGGTGGGCTTTTTTTAACCTGTCCTCATAACTCACTCCTTTTAATCCCAGGATTAGCCTTGTTGCCCTTCTCCATACCTTTTCTAGAGCTGTAAGTACAACTACTAGCCTCAAAATGCAGGAATAGATGGAGCTGGAGCGTTAATGCATCCTTGCTACACATCCCACAGCATCTCCATTAAAACATATAAGCACCTTTATGAGGCAAAACAATTTCAGCTGCCCCTTAGAAGCACAACTTAAGGTGGCAGATGCTCACATCCCTTCTATCCTGACCCCTCTTGCTTTGCCCCAAACCCAAATTCATTCTGCCTTAGCGAAGGGAAAAGCAAACCACATTCTTTGGGTCTGTTTTAGAAAACCTGATCAATGCTGCTTTGACATATCAGCAACACATGTTCCCATTTCAACAAATGGGAGCATTTCAGGCAGACCACCACTTCAGATGGAGTGGGGCTCCTGGCTGCTGAATCAGCACTTTCCATCCTGCTGGCAATACAGAGTTATGCGACGCTTCAAAGGAAAGCGGAGAAAAGGGGGAAAGAGGTGGGAGGGGGCGCTGGCACTTAAGCAACAGAAGCGGGCAAGAGGATTGTGCAGGAGTTCATCTGCCAAACCAATTAACTGCAAACTGTTCTTATAAAGATGCCACAGTTTCAGCCCCGGCTTGCAGTACCGCAATTATACAATGAGAGCCATGCGTGCGCGGCTCTCCCCGGCGGGGAGCTGGGGCAGGAGAAGCCCCGCACTGGCTCCAGGGAGGGTCTCCCGGGCTATGCACGGGCTCTCGGCAAGGCCGGGGGCTCGGCAGGGCCGCGCTCCGGCGGGCATACGGCCGCCCGGCTGCCGCCGCACATCCCCGCCGCGGATGAGCAGGAAGGTGGCAGCACTCCGGAGTGGCATTTCTGCGAACTGCCCATACGCCAGCCCTCCCGCAAACCCAGAACGGAGCAGGGGGAACACCGGGGAGTTTCGGCGGCAGCAGCAGCACCACCAGCAGTTGGCGGGGCAGGTCTTCGCTCTCCTCCAGCGCGGGGCGCCGGGAAAGCCCGGCTCCCGGCACCGCCGGGGCGAGGCGCGCAGCCGGCGAGCAAACAAAACGCAGCAAGGAAGCCCCGAGACGGGCAAAAGGGCCGATCCCCGGAGCCTCACGGCCGCCGGCCGAACCCCGTCCGACCGCAGGGGCTCCGCGGCGGGCGGCGCGCGGGGGGCGCTCCCCGCGGGCACTGGGGGGGGGCTCGCCGGCGGCCCCAGGAAAAGGAAGTTTGCTCTCCTCCTCCTCCCACCGGCCTCCGCCACCGAGGAGCCGGCGAGCCCTCATCCACCCCGGCCCGGCCTCCCCCCGCTGCGGCTCCCCAGGGGCAGCAGCCGCCGCCCCCCTGCGCGCTCCGTGCCGCCCCCCGGCCCCTTACCTGCTGGGCGGCCGGCCGGCCGGC